>SSNR01000043.1:3450240-3484989 GCA_006937965.1 Callopanchax toddi | reverse complement strand
GGGGGGGGGGGGTGGAGTGTGTGTGTGTTTTTGAGAGAGAGAGAGAGAGAGAGAGAGAGAGAGAGAGAGAGAGAGAGAGGGCAAGAACGAGGATATTTTTCTTCCTTCGTTATATGCCAGTAGTCAAATAATGCCACAGTATTCACAAACAAGGAGAGAAAAGCTCCTGCATTGCAAGTGGTGCTCAAGAACTCTTTCCTGGAAAACCCGCTCTCTTTGCTGTCTGCTCTACAGAGCACCAACTATCATGTCTGAAGACATCTGCCTCTCCTGACTCTGGATCTTACAAAACTGGGGTGAGAAGAAACCTTCCTGGGATCTAATTTCTTGGATATTATTTGCATTATCCTAATGATTAGTGCATTAGCGGCATTAATCTGCGGAAAAGGGATGTTGGTGCCCGTTCGAAGTGGAACGCAGAGAAGAGAGAGACGCTGTAGCGAGTACTGGCTAATGTCTCCTGTGCTTAATCATCCTACAGCAGAATGGTTTTATGCATATTTCATTTGCATATCATTAACCGCTAAAGCATACAGGCAAATGGCAGTGGAGAGCGAGGGAGTGGAAACAGAAAAGCTGAAAATAAACAGAAAAAAAGCGACTCATTATGCGATGACGATTTCCAAAGCTGTGTGCTTGATTCAGGCAACCTGCCAATTTGTTTATCTCTACATTAATTAAGAAAAAAAAAGAGCGCTCAGCTGTTCGAACTCGGATTAATTAAGCACTTTACAATCTTCTCAAGAGGCCACCGCAGATACAGTGAACGTCTGTTCGTGTAGAACTAATGGATGTTTGTGGATTTGTAAAGCAACAAGAATTAGATTATTGCCAATTCGGACTTGTGACCAATTAAATCATGAATACAAGAAGGTTACCGTTAATTCTCTGAGACTCCATGTAGTGGTGTAAGATTATACAAATAAGCTGTGAGCATTTGCTTGAAGCTTTCAAAAACATGCTAACTGACCTCAGGAATAAAACCTAAAAAACACCTTTAAGGGAAAAATCAGGGCTAATCGCCTTTGTGTCTTTACTGTGATTTATGCAGAACAACACAGTGACTTCCTGTGATTCCTCACATAACCATCCCCAAAATATATAACCATGCCCAAATTTGATTATCAGCTTTTTCATTGTGAATATTATATATATATATTATTTGATTATTTCAGCTCACACATATTTAATAAGATATAGCAGGTTCTTAATGACAGCACAAAAACAGCAGCAGCACATTGGAGGTTAAAGTTTGGGAAGGGACAGCTTTAACAAATTTATTTTAAGCTAAAACTATACAAATATCATTTATTTCCTAACAATCTTAAGAAAAAACAAAAGTTGAATATATTTTTAAGCAACTAAATATAAAGTTTAGTTTTAATTTGAATAACATCACCTCTTTTAAACAACACACTTGTGATGCATATTAACACTATAAAAAAACAAACACTGCACTCCAAAAACACCTCCTTTTTACAGACCTAATTCTCCTCCTGCTCAATGCACCACCACCAGCTTCCACCCCAAGCCAGAATATTTAAATGAAGTGAGCTTTACGCCTCACGCAATTAGCCGTGTTTGGTAATTTGAGGAACGAGTGCCGCAGGGGCGAGGGGGAGGGATTGCGGAGACGAGTGGCAGGCTGGCAGGGGAGGCCCGGTGAGTGGGTTGGGTATAAAGCTTGGCGCTTTGTAATCATGGCACATGCAGATGTCGCTGTAGTTCTTCCAAACGCGTCTACTAACTGAGTGGGAGAGGAGGGCGGGGGGTAACGAAGAACTCGTTTGGCATCACGTACCTCCACAGTGCGTCTCTAATGAGTGAAAACTGGTGGAGTGTGGGAAAGAGGCTGGCAGCCGGGGCCAAAAGGAGCTGACATGGGTGAGACCAGGCTTAGGGGAGATCCCTGCCAGTTTCAGAGAGCGTGGATGCAAATAATATAGCAGGAGAGGTTAAGCAATACCAGTGAGGTGTCAGTGTATTTTTCAGCCTGTCATAAGATGTAGACATTATGCAGAACGCTGGTGTTAATATGCATATGTCTCCTTTTTATTATGCAGCTCAGTGTGAGGTAATATTGCCTGGCTGTTCTGCCATGCTTTGGTTATTTTCTGAGAACGTTATCTCTCTCTTTGAACAAATACAGCCCTCATTTCCTCACTTCCCTGTCAAAACGTTTAATTACCTATCGAATCCGCAGGTAAATATGAAATAGAAACATAAAATCTTATGTGACAAATCCCATCATTAATGAAAAAAAACATATATGACAGCAGATTTATATAATCTATAGCTTATGGCTATGGTAATTTTTAGTAACTTTTATGTAGTGGACTTGAAAACTTGCTTCAAAAAGTGAATCTGCATTTATTTATAATGAAATTTTAGCAATAAAGCAAGTCCAATTAAATCTGTTGTCAATCCCAGAGGGAAATACAAAGATGACGTAATGCATTTGTTCTGTTGCACTTTTTAAATGTGGGCAAAACAGATCAGTTATAAAAGCTATTTGACTTTCATACAACCTCCAATTACAGCCCCCCCCCCACACACACACACACACATACACACAAATGGCCATTTTTCAATTACTTTCTGATTAACTACAACATTTATGATGCTGAGCAGTGAAGTTAATTAAAAAAACACATATAAATCACACCATTTATGAAGGCAGAAATCAGGTTCCTAAAACCTAGAAGTATTTCAAAACTGTGCCCAAACATATTAGCTGTTTCAATGTGCGACTCCAATACTTTTACCTATATTGCTTTTCTGCCTTGTACATTAATAAGCCACCTGGACGCCTCACTGGGTCAGTGTAACCTCATCTGAACACCAGCGCAGTGCACTTTTTGACAAATCACATAGGAGTAAACCACTGCAGTACAAAACCTGAGCACCTGTGTGTGAGCTACCTCAACCAACCTGACGAATATCTCCTTAGCCACTGTCCTGTCTGGGTTCTGCAGATTAATTGGTCTCCAGTAATTCTATCAGAATATTATTAATATGCTGTCATGGAAGCAATTGGAGTGACCCACACTATCTGGCTAGCTCTTCATGAAACTGTGTGAAGGTCAACTGTCAATCAGCCTACACAATATGATAATCAGTCTTTAAAGTCTGCAAGAGGACGCCATTAACACCAGCAGTAATGGCTGATGAAAGAACTGTCATAACTGTTAGCCTCCAGGGATGATTGCTTCAGCTCTGATTGGGAGAAGAGAGAAAGAAGAGAAGGAGGAAGCTCCACAATGGAGCAAACATTTATTTGATACTACACACCATTAGCACACACGGTAGGCTTTTTACTAGCTAGGTAATATCTACTGCCTCTGTTTTATGTCTTGAGCAATATAACAAAATAATGACAAGGCTACAAAGACTTGTTTTCCAATTTATTTAAAGACTAAATAGAACTTGAAGGACATGTTCTGTGGGAAATATGGAGAACTCGATGCCCTTCCAGAGCAGTCTTTATAGTGTAATATGTCAGAAAGATGAAGATGTCTAAGTGTTGAGCTTGCTTTGGTGAGGAGCAGCCTCTTTCAGTGAGCACAGACTGGACTGCCCATGAGAAATCCAGTAAGCAGAGAAGGCCATCCTATGGGATATAATCACTAAATGCTCCTCATGAGTCCTGTCCACTCTGAGGGATAACATATGATTGTGTGAGACTGCTAGCAAGAGTATAATTCAGAGTCTGTGCAACTGAGGGAGAGAGAATAAAGAGACTTGGCACGGCCCATGTACAGGTCAGAGTGTAACACAGGAAAAAGTGAAAGAAAAGACAAGACAGATGCAGATAAACTAACAGGAAGAGAGGAAGAGGGGGAATTAATGCAAGAGCAGTAGATGAGAGACATGGTTTGTCTGTGCTTGTCCCACTGGGCCTGAACTGAGCGGCTGGCAAGGGAGCCATTACATGCATGTTTCTGACAGCTCACTCTGCCATTACAGCAGCAGACAGTTAACACCACCACTCTCACCCCCCCACTTTATAATGTTGATCATATCATCACTCTACTTTAATAGTTTAATGGATGTTACTTTATATTTAAGGTCTTTAGAGGCACTTAAAGCAGCATTTTAGTCAAATTGGTTAACAAAGACACATAGAAATAACGTTTTTGTTTAACTTTTTGTTTTGGAAACCAAAAACATTCTGACATCTTTTCAAATGACCTGTTGTTTAAGAGCAGATAACGAAGCTTCTCTACTTTTACCAGAAAAAACTTTGCCCCCCTAAAATTCATCTCCTAGCTTTAGTTTATTAATAATTATTTACAAGCACCAGAAAACATAAACATACCACTCAAAAATAAATGAAATCTTAGTGTTTAGGTAAAAAAATAAAAAGAAAGAAAATGAAATAGACAGTGATATAACCAACTTAGCTCTCTATAATTACATACATCTATATTTTTAATAATAATTTGATTTGACTGGAACAGTGCTCCTCAATTCACTAAAAGCAACACTAGACTAGACTATAACTCATAAAATATGCATACAGTAAAAAACAAACACTAAAAGCATGTCAATAAATGAGCAGAATGACTAAAAGACGGGTCTGTTTTCTGTCCTTGTATTCAGAATTAAAAGTATCTATTATTTCATGTGTACAGTTTGTTTAATGTTACAAAGTAAAGGACACATTACTCTTAAACACAAACACTGTACCTAAATGTTCTAAGGTTTACTATTATATTCAGTCCTTGTAAAATGTTCTTGTTATTAAAAAAAAAATACATGCCTCCTTTAATGTTAACGAAAAAAAAAAAGCAGAGATGAGTTGAATAAAGTGGCAAGAATCAGATTTAGACTCGTTCATTTTAAAATTTCTGTGCTTGGTTGGCTTTTGTGCACATACCAGATATATAACTGTTACATTTTCTGACTCAGTATCTGTTATCATAGTTAAGGTTAGAAGCTTTTAGAGAACTCCAATAAACATTGTTTATGTGCACTTCCTGCAGCATTTCATAACTGATTCTCTCACAATCCCTACAACCACTAAGCAGTCAGTTTGTTTTAAAACTGCTTCATATGACTGGTTAACAAAAGCAATATGGGAAAATAGAATTGAATGAATGAACATTCAGAGAACAGAGGGAGGTTCTGTGTAAAATACTGCATGTGTAAAAAAAAGAGCAATATTTTCTCTGTTTCAGTATGTCTATATATTGTTAGATGCATTTGCTTTGGACACGAAACACCATGAAGCTGTTTAGTTTGATTTTAAATGATTTATCTTATTGAGGAAACTGCTCTATAAAACATATTTCTATTTATTTAGCCTCACCTTTTCTTCACCTTTACCTCCTTTAGTTACACTGAATCTCTTTTTGTCCAATCCAGCATAAAATATGCAGCTTTCACTTGGATAAACTCCCTTTACTCCCCTGGTTCTGTCTGTTCTGGCAGAACCATCCTGATGCTTCATGTCTGCCAAGTTGCTTTCTAAGCTCAGCATTTGGGATTGTTAAAGTTTTAGCCTATTCCTCATCTCACATGACATACTCATAAAAACTAAAGTCCAGCTGAAACTAAATGAACTTGTGACACTAAGAAACTCTAGAAATGTAACTCACAATTTACTGAACTGTCTGGAAACAGGCTGTCTGGCTAAAATCTCCGCTGTCCCACTCACTCCATGAGCTAATGTTGCAAAAGTGAGGAGAGAAAACAGGCAAGAATCGCTTCTAAAAATAGATCCCGGCAGAAAGTGCAACCTCCACACTTTACTGCTAAAGGGCAGTGACAATGTAAGTGGTAAAATATATATAAGATGCTTCAACAAACTATTGTCTGAGCTATAAGACCTCCACAGAGGGAGAGATGGTTTGAAAACATTTCAACCAGTTTAATATTAATTAGAGTCTAATAATTTAGACATGATTAAACTAGTAACATTTTTACATCATAAAACCTATAATTTCTAAATGTGGAAAAATATAAAACATTGACAATTTTTAATAATTAAGACAATAAACAAATATATGATTTAAAAAATAACATGGAAACAGAACTAGCAAGCATGTTCAAGCATCAACGATAAAATACTGTTTATGATTCATGGCCATCATAAGACAGCTGTTAACATCTGCTCTCTGCATGTTATGGACAATGCACTACCTAGACTGGAACTCAGCTGAATTTAAAAAAAGTTGTATCTTTATTTATGAACATGTTTATAAGAGTTAGGAGGGAAAGAGGACAAACCCTGCAATCTGTGTAAACTGTCACAGAACACTGCAGTCTTTGACAAAAGTTCACATTGGAGAAGGATTTAAACACATAATGTAAAAGATGTTAAAGCAACATAATGGTTCTAGTGTCTCTCTGTCTATTTTAAATTAAACGAGAACTTGTCTGTTTTATTGAACCCACTCATGGCTGATTCCAGCACCTGAACCAGCACCAGAGCTGCTTTGGTTGAAAAGGCCATATAAAATCTCATATAAGGCTTCAAATGGAGGACATATATCACTGAAATATTGTAGATAATTGGCTGAAAATGACCCATTATCAATTGTGTTCCCACAGTCTAAAGACTTTAGTCCTCTGGTTCCGGTGTAAGAGGAATGCTTTGAGAAGGGACAGAGGAAAAGAAGAGAAGTGTTTTAGAATAAACAGCTTTTTACAACTATACTCTTCTCATGGGTTCATTAAGATTAAACCCCTATTTCTAATTTATAAGGGTGTAAGTTGGGAATATTAGTCAAGCTCCAGAAAAACAAGACCGATATTCTGTAATCACATCCAGAGTTAGGAAATAATTATTGCATCTATTTCTATGTTTTTAATAAAGACAAAAAACTGTAGTTCCATATTATTTGACTTATGCAAACATATAAAAGCTTTAATTTTTGACAGTATTTTCAGTACTGTGTATAGTTTTGTACAGTTGAGTTATTTCACTATACCACATTCAGTTAAAGACAAATAGTATTAGAAAAGCAAGAAACTCTGCGAGCAGCCATGAAACATAAAATCTGTTTCTTGATTTGATAGTTTTGAAACTATAACTTTAATCAATTTACACTATACTCTGAGCATTTTACTCTGTTAACCCACACACAGGGGAACAAACACCTACGGTACATGCATTAATTAGTTAACTGTACGAGGGATGAAGTTGCTGTACAATACAGTAACTCCAGAGGAGCAAACTGTGGATACAACAATCAGCTCTCTTCAGTTTTGTTACAGGGAGCAGGGTGTCCATGTGTGCACCATGCAATGCAATTTCTCAGTTTATCCATATTTGTTTTAACGTGTATATAGAACACCTACAGTTTAATAAGATTAAGTAACATTGTTCAATCTGGTTTTGTTCAAATGTAATAATGGTCCTTATAAAGAAATATCTAGGACACTGCAACATATTTTGATTCATACCTTTTTTTTTTTGCATCAAATTGCAAAGAGTGCTGGTTTCCATAAACGCCCCACTACCACTGAACATCAGCACCAACAGGCTGCATCACTAGTTATATCTTTATCACAAACTTTTGAACTATAATCATTATTTGCAATGCATATGCATGATTTATATGTCATAGCAGGCAGAATAAGTTTAAGGACATACTGCTTTGAATGCCCCCCCCCCTCTGCAGAAGCTGCATCTCTCAAAGGCACCCAGGAAATCCTTCTTAATAAAAGCTCCTCCATGGCCTTTTGTAATTCCGCTCTGTATTATCAGTATGTTGCAGCTAAGTGTTGCAATTAGGGCAGCCTTTTTCATGCAAATCAATTTGACAGCACAACAATCAGTTAGTTATGCTAGCTCTTTTCTCATTCTCCACTCCCTGCTCCTTTGCTCTCCCTGCCCTCTCCCTCTTCTCTGCCTAATTTTCCCTGGCATTTGCAGAGGTTGCTACATTTGCATTATTTATCATATAAGGTTAGACTATGCATCACTCAAGTCACGGGTGTGTGTGATTATTAGTGCTATATAACAAATGCTGAGTGCAAAATGCAGTCATTTACTTCAATTATGCTATAATGCAATCATGAGTCAGGGGAGGAGGGACTTGTCTGTGGTTTGTGTTGCATATTCAAAGCTGAGGAAACGGGTGTTTTACAGTTGAACCTGTTTATGTACTGCTTTCCTTGCACTTGATTCACAAAAAGGCAGCAGTCTCACTTGAACTGAAAGTTACTGCTGTATTCTCAAGAATTGCCAGCATTTAAGTGCAATAACATGTAAACATACTTAGCTTGCCTGGCTATCCCATAAGGGCGTGTCAAGCTGAATACTGTTATGTGACTCATGGTGAGAGAAATATAACATCAAGAGAGTCTCTGTACTTCAGTCGATACATGAAAAAAAGTAGACCGTAGGAGGTGGAGTGTTCATACAACAACAGAATCTCAAAGTTTCAACTTATCTGGTTTACTTTTATTCTTTTATTTGATGCAATCAGATGATTGCACCGTCTTGGCTTATGTTCAGCCATATTGATGCCTGCAGACAAAAACTGCTATGATATACTATTAAGCAATTAGGATTTCTGACAGAAAGCCAATCAGATCACATCATCTCAGAAATTGAGAATAGTAAACTTTGAATGTTTTGTTAAATTCTTCAGTCTCACCTTTATTTTTAAATATTAACACAGGAAAGCTCCTGGTTGCTCTCAGATCTACTGGGTCAGTAACTCATAGAGCATCCAGTGGGAACTCTGAGGAGCTTTTTCATACAATCAGGTTTTTCTGAGCACCATGTTGAACTCTACCTGCAGATCTGTAATGAATTTCTGATTGTGATCCTTTTAATTTGACTGAAGCTGTTTCTCAAGACTCACCGCCACTGTTGTTATGATCTGGTTTAATGTTTTTGTGATTGTCTTAGGTGTAATGTTTGATTCTGTTTTGATACGGTAGATGTTTATTGTAGCTAAATGCCTATAAGGGGTTGTGCATTGTAAGACAACCTAAGGTATAAATATTATAGTGTATGGTATTTGTTACTACCCAGCACCTGTCCCAATACAAATAAACAATAAATAGTAAAGAGTCAGCCACAGGAAGTATATTCTTAATGGAACTACAAAGTTACAGATTATATTCTATTTTTATGTTTGTTTTAACATTTACGTAACATCTGCAATAATTGTACATCTTTGTTGTAAACTAGACCTCAGTTCTGCTCTGCAGAATATATCCACACATATAGTCTGACTTGTCAGGCTACTTCTTTGTATTTTATCCAGTTGTATTGATGCTAGCAGAGACAAACTGCTTGCAGACTTTGTTCCATTATTTTTGTGCAACTTGTGCATCCAACATGTTACAAATATCTTGATGTGCATGATTGGCTAAAATAAAAACTCAAGTGCACAACAAGCACTGTGGCTAAAATTTGGTTCCAACTGTTCAGCAAAAATGAATCAGCATGCTGTTGGAAAGTTGAGCATTTGGGAACTTTATTAGACACAAATTTTTAACAGAAATCCAAAGCACTGCATTCTGTGGCACCAACATAATCGATAGATACAATTTTATTTACTCATTTGAAAGTAAAATAAGCACAATATTTCTTAATCTTTTAACTTTGTTACTTACTTGTCTGAAATCAAGGTTACAAGCGAGTGTATTATCAATAGATGGTTGTTTTTCATGCATAAGCATTTACAAGTGAGTAAAAGTTAATATGGTTGCAACAGTTTCATGTATATGATGCATACTATGAGTGAGTGTGTGTGTGTGTGTGTGTGTGTGTGTGTGTGTGTGTGTGTGTGTGTGTGTGTGTGTGTGTGTGTGTGTGTGTGTGTGTGTGTGTGTGTGTGTGTAAGGGTGAGAGAGAAAAAGAAAGCAAAGAAGAAGCTGCAGGATGGTCTGTGTGCCTTTAAACTGAAGTCTCAATCTCATGTAGTTTTGTTCGTTAAAAGGAAATCAGAGAGCTCAGCCCAGGCGTTGCCTTGAAAGTCATGAATAAACATTGGGTTCTTGTTCTGTGCATACATCATACATCACAAGATGACACCACCTAATGGAGGATTCCTCGCCCTCAGACACATGAAAAGCCAGTGAAATTACCCACCAACCCATTCAGCCTCATGGTTTTAAAACGGACCGCTGAGGGAGAGGAAAGGAGGGCCTAATAGGAAGAAAGGAGGAGCAATGAGAAAAAGAATCTCCTAGAAAAGTGCATCTATGTGATAACCACGTTGTCAAAACTCAATAAAATACAGCAATTATATTTATTAATATGACAAAGAGCTGGACAAGAACATTTGACAATTTAGATACATAGTGGTCTGTGAATATCCCTTATAAATATATCTAATACATAGATATATGGATGGAAATTATATTCAAAGGAGATAAATAGGATTCTGTGATCTGATGCAATCTGATCCAGTCTGGTTCAGTTACATTTATTTCACAAAGATATTTATTTCATCATATTTGAAAGCAAGCTGATCTTATGATTTTGGTGTTGGTTAGATACTGTCAAATAAACAACCAGAAAGTATTTTATTACTTTATAGTATAATAATGTAATAATAGTTTTTTATTTTACTTTCTAGTAAGTGTTGTACACATTTGTTAGTAAAATACAGTTTTATTTCTTGTATATAGCTTCAAGGCATCCTAATGTAATTATATGATATCTTATAAAATGCCATCAGCTACTCTTAAGTTTATGAACCATTTGGAATACATTTAGCAGTAAATGTTGTTAGAAAAAACAAAAATTGGCCAAATTGTTGTTCTGTGGTTCTTGGTTGACAGCGTGAAGTTAACTTGATCCAGGGTGACGAAACTGCACGTGTCACTTCTAACCAAAACCATACATTTCTGTCCAGCAAAGAGTAGCTGGACACTGAATCAACCTCCAGACTGGGAAAAAATGAGCTCAAATACCATTTTAGGAAAGACTAGATGGACATGCAACAAAAGGTGTCGAGACCAGAGGCAGATGGGTAATAACATTAAAATTAATTAATTAATTAAAAGCAAAGCCAGAAGTGGACAACCAGATAGATCAGTCCATCATAGCGGATTTGTTTTAACATTATGAGACAATTTTCTGTGTAAAATTCAGTGTAAAAATCCTATCTCACCCATTGCAGATGGCTTCATGAACATTTGGAGTCAAAATCAAACTGTATTGCTGTTGTCTTAAAACAATTTCAGTCTTCAAATGATCACAGTAGAGACAGATGTTACTGTATTTTATAAACAGTTCAGTCAGTTCTAGTTGAATCACTCACAACAAGCTAAAAAAAATAGCTTGTTCAATCAGACTGAGCTCCACAGTATATTGCTGCCATCTTAAAGCAGTTCCAAAATGCTGAAATGAGGAATGTTATTATTCTTTACACTGCTGTCAGTTTTTGTCATTATTTTTGGTAGAAATATTAGGAAATTCCTGTCAGAATTAACCACTGGACGCAGCAGACATGCAAAATTTTGCTGCTGATGATGAAATTTGCAACAAGTGAAAAACCAAAGTTCCATGTAAATAACCATAAAAATTCACCATATTAACATTTTTAAAGTTAAGAGCAGGATTCCACTGTATTCTAGTGTGCTCAGACTAGCATTAGCTCATCAGTCCTGCTTATAAACAACATTTCTTTAAACAGAGGCTGTTCGGGAAGTTATTTACAGCATGGGAATACTTAAAAAAACTTTTACACAAAAACACTTTATATAGGCAAAAAATCTTTTTGAGAAAGCATTAATAACATTTAACATTTCTGAGCAGCAAAATAATCTCATGATGCAGCTATTTTGGAGATGTATTCATATTCAAAACAAACGGCTTTTCAGAAAAAAATTGCAGTTAAAAATCCAGTCAAAAACATTTGTGGTTAGGTGTTCATGAATAATTTGTGGTTAGAGTATGGAGAATGTACTACAGTATTACGTGGAATTCATGCATGTCCTCCATTTCCTACCTGCAAGTGTGGGTGCATCAACTGTAGAGAGCCTGAGGCAACTATGTGCAGGACATTTCCACAGAGGATCATTTGGAAAATATCCATCAGAGGGAAAAACTAATTAGACTAAGTCTACGTATGTGTGTGTGCACGTGCGAGTTGGGGCAGAGGGATGTACATCTAGCCAAGCGTGAGGGTGGTGTTGTGCAGCCGAGTGCAGTAATTTCTTTGATCATTTTTAATGGCCATTCTTTCATGTGCGGCTGCCGCTCATACACAGCTCCCTGCAGGTGTCATCTCATTCCTTCAGTTGTGAGATTAGTATGCGGCAGGCAATAAAAAGCCAGACCATTACACCGCGCAGCACACACGCATAATCTCAACACAGTGGGATCATTACCTTTTCAAAGGATGATATCAGCTCACAGTCTACAGAGAGACACAAAGAAAGTGATGCAGGCTGAGCAGAGGAGGAAAAAGAACCAAAGGAAGACAAAAGTAAAGAAAAAGCAAACCACACCTGTAGTGTGGGATGGCAGGTTGAGACAAAGCTACATCAATCAGCATCGGGGAAAAAATGAAAGATGGGCATGCAGGCAAACAATCATGGTTCAATTTCCTCTGCAGAACTCAGGCAGATACAATATACAGAAATTAAGAAAAAAAGTATAATCTCTGTCATTCCATAGCATTTAGGATAAAAACCCATTTCCTTATCTAATTCACAATATATGACTTCTATTATCTCACCTGACTGAGCTGAACAATTTCTAACATTTAAATGGAAAGAAGGACATTATGCAAAATCAAAACAACCAGAAGTTTGCATGTTTCCACCAGGTTTTAGACAAAGTTTCTACAACTGCAAGCTGTGCAGATACAGAAAATACTTGTAACATTAATAAAAAGGTAAATATTATAAGTGAATCTGTAGAAACAAGGAGTTATTTTAAGAGACTCCTTGAGCTGTAAGGAATGGCTGATCTTAGGCACTCTGATTTGAATTTGGGTTGATTTACTGTTAATGCTTTGTGCACTTTTAGAGTCTAACATTAGAAATGATCATTATTATAAAAAGCCTTTATAAATTGCAAGAATTAAAGTAATATTTTAGTTCCTTGTAAGATAAACATCACTTTGTTTCCCCTTCTCTATCTTGTCTTTGCTCCATGGTGAGTCTGGTTCAGTGGAGTAATTAGCCGACTCCAGAGACACACTTAATATAATTCTTTAGCTTTACATTCAGCAAAAGCTACTAAGCTCTGGTGTACGTTAGGAAGCCCATTAATCTCCAAGGATCTGATAATATCAATTATTTCAGAAAACAAGGAAGTCTAGATCAAGCCCTTGACCTCCACCCAACCACTGCATTCAATCACCGCACAGATGGATTTAGCAGCTAATTGAAGTAAAAGGAGCTTTGTGGATTCTAGTTGAGTATGTATTAAACAATATGTAGTCCATTCACAAGATGGATGTGTTTCACTGATAAAAACAGATTAGCATTATTAAAGCATCTTGAGATTTTTGGTAGAGCTGTTTGATCATGGAAAATAAATCATTAACGCAATTATATTGATCAATATTGAAATCATAATGTTTAAAACAATTGTTCGTTTATTAGGAAACATTCAGAGTTCACGTTTCAAGGTGACAGCAGACATAAATTTATATCAGCAGGTGGCAGGGGTTAGTCTTTTTAGAGGTAATTAAATTCTATGACGTAATGAAGCATGAGACAAAGATAACATTTTTTGCACTAAAATATTTCACTGCCATAAATATTTTAGGGCCTAGTTCGGCAGATCAAAATGCATTAGAAGAAATCTCCTGAAATTGACACCAACTACGTAATTCAATTTCATTTTCTTCTTGACCAACCAATCACATGAAGAAAACATGAACAGACAGAGCTGCCATTAAAGCAGAGAAGAGCTGCTACGGGAGCCTGGATGTCCAAGCAGGGAGTCTGTGTGCATGAAAATGTGTTTTTTCAGGAGCAGTGATATTTGAATTTAGAACCACAGGCTAAAAAAAAAATTTTTTTAATCACCATGCCACTGAGACTGTGGGGGTCACAAACAAGGGTCTGTCAGTGTTTTGCCTTTGTTCATACAGGGAGTGCAGAATTATTAGGCAAATTAGTATTTTGACCACATCATCTTCTTTATGCATGTTGTCTTACTCCAAGCTGTTGTAGCGTTTAGAATAACTATTAGTTATTTTAACTACACCCTCTTCAGATAAACATTAGAACTTATTTTTGGATTATAATGAAAAGTGATAAACTGTCATTTAACCCTGATAATAGCTAATATTTATTGAAGGTATCTTTAGGTTCTTTGAAAGAGTACAGTGAATTGAAATACCTTATTAATAACGTGAAGCTGAGACCAGATAAAGATTGAACAACCATTTACTTTGAAAAACCTAAGAACACAGACAGATAAGACAGTTTGAAAGTTTGATGTAAACACAATTAATATTCTTAAACATGTTGAGGATGTTAAAGATAGTTTTAATTGTGAGTTTTAACGGACCGTAGCATATGTTTTAATGACTAGGGAAGTTAGTTAATTTAGTTAACCTAGTTGTGACTTTAAGAGTCACTTTAGGGCTAATTTGAGTTTGGAATGGGATTTAGTTTTGGCTTAATTTAGTTTGGAAGAATTAAACTTTATCAAAGCAAACCTCTCGATCAGAAAGTGGTGTTCGCTCACTGAAAGGTGGACGCTCCTGGATCTGGCAGGCGTTGGTTTCTCCACGAGCTGAGGCTGGAGTACCCAGACTCGGAGTGGTGGTCCTGGAAGGCGTGGCCGCCGAGGACCTCGCCGGACAGTCCGTGGATACGTCCCGGTCAGCAAGGGAGGCATTTCAGCAGGCATGCTGAAGTCATTTCTGATCAGTTCCTGTAGTGAGGGACAGATAAGAGACACCCACGCAAGCAGGTGGCTCTCAAAGCCTTGTTCAAAGATGATGAAGGTTCAGCTAAGACTCGACTACATTCAGGCTGTAGCACAGACCAAGACTGGCTTGTACCGGAACTGAATATTAGTTTTGAGACTACGTTATCTTAAATTCAACCAATCAGAAGATATTAAGTGTACTAATCAAAACTGAGTTAGTGGACTGGTGGACGGCTCTGATTGGGTAGGGGAACTGTGAGGGAGTTTACCAACTCACATATGACTTCCGCCCGTTAAACACTCACATTATAAATGTAGAAATGCATGACATAGCAGAGAAGCATATTATAACACTTTGAGTGTGTGAGAGGGCAAATGCCCTTGGAGCAGGAACACTACAGGAGACTGTTCTGTAAACAAGAGATTACAGTTTGAACACCAGTCTGTGGTGTTAAAGAAGAGACATCTTTAAGAGAGTGTTTTATTAGACCAGCTAGTGTCCAGTTAAGGTCATCTGGGAGATGGACACCTGAAAGTGGACAGTAGGACACCTGTAGGGATCTTGACTCAGGTTAAAACATAATCCAAGAGTCATTGTATTCCAAGTTATTGGGATAAAGATGGATTATTGTTGTGATGGTCAACAGAGGTCAAAGGTCAGAGGTTATAACATATTTGATGATGCTACACTGTATAGGCTTGAAAGCCTACTACCAATTAAGCACATCAGGTGATGTGCATCTCTGTAATGAGAAGGGGTGTGGTCTAATGACATCAACACCCTATATCAGGTGTGCATAATTATTAGGCAACTTAACAAAAACAAATATATTCCCATTTCAATGATTTATTTTTACCAGTGAAACCAATGTAACATCTCCACATTCAGAAATATGCATTTCTGACATTCAAAAACAAAACAAAAACAAATCAGTGACCAATATAGCCACCTTTCTTTGCAAGGACACTCAAAAGCCTGCCATCCATGGATTCTGTCAGTGTTTTGATCTGTTCACCATCAACATTGCGTGCAGCAGCAACCACAGCCTCCCAGACACTGTTCAGAGAGGTGTACTGGTTTCCCTCTGTGTAAATCTCACATTTGATGATGGACCACAGGTTCTCAATGGGTTCAGATCAGGTGAACAAGGAGGCCATGTCATTAGTTTTCCTTCTTTTATACCCTTTCTCGCCAGCCACGCTGTGGAGTACTTGGACGCGTGTGATGGAGCATTGTCCTGCATGAAAATCATGTTTTTCTTGAAGGATGCAGACTTCTTCCTGTACCACTGCTTGAAGAAGGTGTCTTCCAGAAACTGGCAGTAGGACTGGGAGTTGAGCTTGACTCCATCCTCAACCCGAAAAGGCCCCACAAGCCCATCTTTGATGATACCAGCCCAAACGAGTACTCCACCTCCACCTTGGTGGCGTCTGAGTCGGACTGGAGCTCTCTGCCCTTTACCAATCCAGCCACGGGCCCATCCATCTGGCCCATCAAGACTCACTCTCATTTCATCAGTCCATAAAACCTTAGAAAACTCAGTCTGGAGATATTTCTTGGCCCAGTCCTGACGTTTCAGCTTGTGTGTCTTGTTCAGTGGTGGTCGTCTTTCAGCCTTTCTTACCTTGGCCATGTCTCTGAATATTGCACACCTTGTGCTCTGTCTCNGGCTGAGGACTAAAGGCTGAGGACTAAAGGCTGAGGACTAACGGCTGAGGACTAAAGGCTGAGGACTAACGGCTGAGGACTAACGGCTGAGGACTAAAGGCTGAGGACTAAAGGCTGAGGACTAAAGGATGAGGACTAAAGGCTGAGGACTAACGGCTGAGGACTAAAGACTGAGGACTAAAGGCTGAGGACTAAAGACTGAGGACTAAAGGCTGAGGACTAACGGCTGAGGACTAAAGGCTGAGGACAAAAGGTTGAGGACTAAAGGCTTAGGACTAAAGGCTGAGGACTAACTGCTGAGGACTAAAGGCTGAGGACTAAAGGTTGAGGACTAAAGGCTGAGGACTAAAGGCTGAGGACTAATGGCTGAGGACTAAAGGTTGAGGACTAATGGCTGAGGACTAAAGGTTGAGGACTAAAGGCTGAGGACTAAAGGCTGAGGACTAACGGCTGAAGACTAAAGGCTTAGGACCAAAGGCTGAGGACTAAAGGCTGAGGACTAAAGGTTGAGGACTAAAGGCTGAGGACTAAAGGCTGAGGACTAAAGGTTAAGGACAAACAGCTGAGGACTAAAGGCTGAGGACTAAAGGCTGAGGACTAACGGCTGAGGACTAAAGGCTGAGGACTAAAGGCTGAGGATTAAAGGCTGAGGACTAAAAGCTGAGGACTAAAGGCTGAGGACTAACGGCTGAGGACTAAAGGCTGAGGATTAAAGGCTGAGGACTAAAGGCTGAGGACTAAAGGCTGAGGACTGAAAGCTGAGGACTAACGGCTGAGGACTAACGGCTGAGGACCAAAGGCTGAGGACTAAAGGCTGAGGANTTAGTTAATTTAGTTAACCTAGTTGTGACTTTAAGAGTCACTTTAGGGCTAATTTGAGTTTGGAATGGGATTTAGTTTTGGCTTAATTTAGTTTGGAAGAATTAAACTTTATCAAAGCAAACCTCTCGATCAGAAAGTGGTGTTCGCTCACTGAAAGGTGGACGCTCCTGGATCTGGCAGGCGTTGGTTTCTCCACGAGCTGAGGCTGGAGTACCCAGACTCGGAGTGGTGGTCCTGGAAGGCGTGGCCGCCGAGGACCTCGCCGGACAGTCCGTGGATACGTCCCGGTCAGCAAGGGAGGCATTTCAGCAGGCATGCTGAAGTCATTTCTGATCAGTTCCTGTAGTGAGGGACAGATAAGAGACACCCACGCAAGCAGGTGGCTCTCAAAGCCTTGTTCAAAGATGATGAAGGTTCAGCTAAGACTCGACTACATTCAGGCTGTAGCACAGACCAAGACTGGCTTGTACCGGAACTGAATATTAGTTTTGAGACTACGTTATCTTAAATTCAACCAATCAGAAGATATTAAGTGTACTAATCAAAACTGAGTTAGTGGACTGGTGGACGGCTCTGATTGGGTAGGGGAACTGTGAGGGAGTTTACCAACTCACATATGACTTCCGCCCGTTAAACACTCACATTATAAATGTAGAAATGCATGACATAGCAGAGAAGCATATTATAACACTTTGAGTGTGTGAGAGGGCAAATGCCCTTGGAGCAGGAACACTACAGGAGACTGTTCTGTAAACAAGAGATTACAGTTTGAACACCAGTCTGTGGTGTTAAAGAAGAGACATCTTTAAGAGAGTGTTTTATTAGACCAGCTAGTGTCCAGTTAAGGTCATCTGGGAGATGGACACCTGAAAGTGGACAGTAGGACACCTGTAGGGATCTTGACTCAGGTTAAAACATAATCCAAGAGTCATTGTATTCCAAGTTATTGGGATAAAGATGGATTATTGTTGTGATGGTCAACAGAGGTCAAAGGTCAGAGGTTATAACATATTTGATGATGCTACACTGTATAGGCTTGAAAGCCTACTACCAATTAAGCACATCAGGTGATGTGCATCTCTGTAATGAGAAGGGGTGTGGTCTAATGACATCAACACCCTATATCAGGTGTGCATAATTATTAGGCAACTTAACAAAAACAAATATATTCCCATTTCAATGATTTATTTTTACCAGTGAAACCAATGTAACATCTCCACATTCAGAAATATGCATTTCTGACATTCAAAAACAAAACAAAAACAAATCAGTGACCAATATAGCCACCTTTCTTTGCAAGGACACTCAAAAGCCTGCCATCCATGGATTCTGTCAGTGTTTTGATCTGTTCACCATCAACATTGCGTGCAGCAGCAACCACAGCCTCCCAGACACTGTTCAGAGAGGTGTACTGGTTTCCCTCTGTGTAAATCTCACATTTGATGATGGACCACAGGTTCTCAATGGGTTCAGATCAGGTGAACAAGGAGGCCATGTCATTAGTTTTCCTTCTTTTATACCCTTTCTCGCCAGCCACGCTGTGGAGTACTTGGACGCGTGTGATGGAGCATTGTCCTGCATGAAAATCATGTTTTTCTTGAAGGATGCAGACTTCTTCCTGTACCACTGCTTGAAGAAGGTGTCTTCCAGAAACTGGCAGTAGGACTGGGAGTTGAGCTTGACTCCATCCTCAACCCGAAAAGGCCCCACAAGCCCATCTTTGATGATACCAGCCCAAACGAGTACTCCACCTCCACCTTGGTGGCGTCTGAGTCGGACTGGAGCTCTCTGCCCTTTACCAATCCAGCCACGGGCCCATCCATCTGGCCCATCAAGACTCACTCTCATTTCATCAGTCCATAAAACCTTAGAAAACTCAGTCTGGAGATATTTCTTGGCCCAGTCCTGACGTTTCAGCTTGTGTGTCTTGTTCAGTGGTGGTCGTCTTTCAGCCTTTCTTACCTTGGCCATGTCTCTGAATATTGCACACCTTGTGCTTTTGGACACTCCAGTGATGTTGCAGCTCTGAAATATGGCCAAACTGGTGGCAAGTGGCATCTTGGCAGCTGCACGCTTGACTCTTCTCAGTTCATGGGCAGTTATTTTGCGCCTTGGTTTTTCCACACGCTTCTTGCGACCCTGTTGACTATTTTGAATGAAGCGCTTGATTGTTCGATGATCACGCTTCAGAAGCTTTGCTATTTTAAGTGTACTGCATCCCTCTGCAAGATATCTCACTATTTTTGACTTTTCTGAGCCTGTCAAGTCCTTCTTTTGACCCATTTTGCCAAAGGAAAGGAAGTTGCCTGATAATAATGCACACCTGATATAGGGTGTTGATGTCATTAGACCACACCCCTTCTCGTTACAGAGATGCACATCACCTGATATGCTTAATTGGTAGTAGGCTTTCGAGCCTATACAGCTTGGAGTAAGACAACATGCATAAAGAGGACGATGTGGTCAAAATACTCATTTGCCTAATAATTCTGCACTCACTGTATTTACTCCCACTGACTATATAAAACACCAGGATGCATGTGAGAATAGCCTTCAGAGGACATGAATATAGTGAATTTCAGGAGAAATGAACAAAAGAATGTTTCTAAAATAATGTGAAAAAACAACTTAAGTAAACATTTGTGTTATTTTTTTAATCATTTGGAGCTGAAATTGAATTTGAAATACACATTGAATTATACAGCCCTAATATTTGGCTATCATCTAAATATTTCAGAGAAATAAAAGAAAATATTTGATTATGAGCTTGATTCAGTTGATTTATGTAAAAATTGTACTATGTGGATACTGCTGGTGTCTATGAGTGGGTCCATAGCCCTTTCAGTCTAAATCTAATAATAAAAGAGTGTTGATGCCAGTGCTTGCTTTCTATTTATTTTTGGGCTGATACTTCTGTTGGATGTTTGTGATGCTAATTTGCTGCAGCTAGAATTTGAACAGCGCTGCATCAAATAGATACTACAGCATGACACTGGTTACTATCAAGATTTTGTAATATCAAGCGTGCAGAGTGACGTTCAAGTTTTATTTTGTAACTGTAAAGTGTGAATTCAGCGTTAGAATACTTAATCCATTTTCCTGCAACAATGGTCTATTTATTGTGAATTATTTGCAGAATAAACATTGCCAGCATTTTATAAGTCTTCTGATTTCTCTGCAAACATGAGGACAGAACACCATTGTTCTGAAATTTAAAAAAAAAAGCCTGAGTTCCTGGAGCAAATAGTTTCTTTCTCTGAACTTGCATCTTTTCTTTGCTTTTAATCGGCTTCATCTTTAGCTGCAAAATTTAATTAGTTTGTCCATGGATTAAAAGCCTCTTTGTTGGAGAAAAGCAGAGGTCTTAACCTTTCCACCTTTCATACCCATCAGCTTTAACCCTCTCTTTCTCACACAATTCTTATTTTTCCATCACCTTTTCATTTTTAACATTAATCACAGTTACACATTAAAGAACTCTGAATCTGCCATCTTTAGCCTCTTGACATCAGATACTTTTGTGCTCAATCACTGAAACATCCATCCAAGGTTAGTTATTGTGTTTGAACAATTTTTTAAATGAGATCTGCTTCCTACAGTTTTTAAATTTCAAATGGTATTATTTCCTTTAAACATGGTTCAATGTCATTATCTTCTAAGATCGACTTCAACGGAGTGAAACCACTTTTTTTTTTACAAGTTTGAAAACGTCTTTGTATGATTTGTATAATTTTGGTCATGATTCACTAATCTTGTTTGATTCAATTGCCATAAGATTTTAAAGTGCCTGTGACTCCATATTTAAATCACTTTATATTAAACAGGTGTAATCTTTAATGCCTCTAGATTAGCGTTGCACCATTATAACTCAAAATACGCTGTAATTATTTCCTAACGAGCAACTCAGAGATCAGAAGAATGCGCCGCCTTCCGGTTCTGCTGGGTTTCTCCTTATTTGGCAGCCTGACACTTCTGCTGCAGTAGGGGGCAGTGCCGTCGCGTGAAAGAGAAACGAAACTGAAACTAAACACTACACGGTCTATGGGCAATGGCGGCGGCACTGCCTCGCTCCAGTTGTCGTGAACGTGCATGTGGGCGGAGAATTTATCATATAAGCAAGTCCGGATCACTATGACCTCATAGCGGGCTGGAGTGAAAAAAACGGTTTGAAACCTGGGTCTGAAATCTGGAAGAGCTTCTCACTGGCTGGACTAGGAGACAGATGGATGCCGTTTTTTGCTCTTTCTGGCAGGTTTAAGGTGAGAACTCAACATTGCAACATGATAGATAAGTCAGAAAACATGGAAACCGATGTCATGGGCACTTTAACACTATTGTAGAAATAAAGTGGTTTCTTTGGCCTTCATTGTTCTTGTTAAAGGAAAAAGAATTCAAATGTTTAAAGCTGTTTGTGTACCTTTTTTAAATGACAAAATGTTTATATATTGTGTATTTGCGATCTACCCAAGGTGATGTCTTTTCTTTAAGAGGAGTGCCAATCCTTTGGCCTATCAACTCACCTCCCTTCTAGATATCCAGATATGGCCAATGCTGAATGACAGAATAATCAATGTGGCGTCTAATCAGCCAGCTTAACTCTAATACCCTGGACTGATTCACATTATTATAATATCAGTCTCTGCACATTTGGAGGTGATATGGAAGGTAAACGATTAAAGGCGACAATCTTGTAAAATGTTTAATGTTTTTAACAACCAAAATTGTTCTACAGTAGATGGTGGACAAAAAAGAGCATGAAATGAAACCAGTATAACAAAAACAACCGCAGAGATACAGAAACGTCATATCAGAAAGACGACTTCAGGCTGGTATCGATTCATTAATGTGTGTCAATGATTAAAAGCTTTATTATTTAATTACATTTTATATTTTACAGTGTTCAGTGAACTTGTAAACCTGATTTATATCAAATATTTAGTGATTAAACAAACAAAACATAAGATATAAACAGACTCAAAATTGTTTTTACTCACAAAAATGTTTGATTACTTATAAAACATGGCTGAGGTTGAAATTTTTTAGAAAAATAGTTAAACACTTTGTGTGAAATATATATTTTTAATGATAAGGTTTTAATTTATTATAAGATAAATACACACATTTATTTTAAAACAGTAACAGCACAGCGTGCTGTTGGTCTGGGATGTTGCCTGGTCCTGGTTTGAGACTCAGGGCCTTGAGTTTGTGTGACTCAATGCTCTGGCATTTTGTGTCATCATACAGCCCATATCTGTTTTAAATAAATGAGTCTTCAGCTGCTTTTTAAAAGAATCAACAGAATCAAGAAAATGCAAAATTAGAGGCAGTATATTCTACAACCTGGGGGACACTGCTTTAAAAGATTTAATAAATTATTCTTAAAACATGCTGGAAGTCCAAAATGCCTTAAAATTAATTTACATGAAGTAATGGGACAAAATGACAAGATGTTCTATGGGACAAATATCAGGGTCATATTTCAGTATCAACACTACTAAACCGTACACATAGTCCCCATTATCTTCAATGTTTAGGATGGCTAACAGCTGTCAGCAGTCCCCAAGATAATCAACATGTCAATCAATGACAAGTCTGAGGCCAGCTCTTAGAGGGTCCCTAAGGTGAATGCTCACAGCATGCACAGTTTAACTCAATGGCTGTAAGAGTATGTAAACAGAGAGGAATATATACTCCAGTATTGACCAGCTGATCAATGGCATTGATCACTGGGCCAACAGTGCCTCTGCCTTTTATCCGTCATCCCACTTCCAGGCTTCAAGCTCTGGATCGCTACTCACAACTCAGTCACCATCAAGTGCAACCTGCACACTAGAGGGAGACAGAGGAGGAGGCCTAATTATCATACAGCCATGATTAAAAAGTAAGTACACCCTATTTTAATACTAAGGTCTGGTGTATCATGACATAATTAGGTAATATTCTCATTATTTCCAGGTCCCTGTTTTAAATATAAACACCTTCACATAAGAACATCTCATTGGATTTCACTTTACAATTTTTATTTAACATTAACAAATGATCACACTTTAGTTTCTGCAAGGATGATGTGTGAAATTATGTCACAAACCAGCAACATGAAGCAACAACTTTACTACAGAATGGCTAAAAAACAAAAGTTACAGTGGTCCTGTCCAGGACTCAAAAAAGTGCACTCACTCAGGATTTCTTCAGCCTCTGAAGAACACCAACCGAGCTTCATTTCTCCACATGCAAAAACTGTCAAAGTCAATTTTTAGTCATCTACTTGCTACGTTGCAATTCTTTTTTGTTTTTAAAATTTGCATGTCTGTATCCATTCCATTATTTTGCAGCAGAAGCTGCAGTGTCTTAGAACCATTTGTCAAGATTACTTTAAAACATTACAATAAAGCCTAGTATCTTGAAAGCAAATTATTTCAAGAAATAGGTATAGTTTAAGACTTTTGCACAGTACTCCTGGAAAGAGAAAAATCCAATTTTTTAATCTGCCATAAAAATATGAGACAAAATGACAGCAGGAGCATGTTATCTATTAGACTTTAATAAAACAATCAATGCACTTGTGACCAAACAAATCTTACAGCCAAGAAAATATGAAAGAAAACCAAATAATGTCAGATGGAACAGTCCAATATCTGTCACTAGTCAGTCAACAAGCTCCAGACGGAGAGGTCCTATACCTGCACACACTTCCATCAGTTCTACATTCATGATGGATTTTTATTCTTGCTCTTTTCAAAAAGCATGCATTTCAGATGAGATGAAAAAGTAATATTCCAGCAATAAACCTTGATTTACATCCCCTTCACTGTCCCCCCCTCTTCTTTTTATTTGATCATTTAGCCTGGATCATATAACTGTATATCAGACACAAATGAAATCAGGTCCCCTGCACATTAAGGCCATGTCTTTCTGCAGCTAACATCGCCTCCGACCCAACTACCCAGCTCCACAGCAAGCCAGGGGCAGAGTACCATTCATTTTCAGGCCCATTTCCTTCTATGATTAGGCGATCAATCAATCCCTGCATTCAGTCTCATCAGGCAGACGGGATTATCTGCCCATCTTTCCCTGCGCCTGTTTCAACTCCCTCCTTCCCACACACACACACGCAGCAGCACATTAACATCAGATCAAGTTTCACACAACACAAGCAGTATGTCGCATCCTCTGACCACAAACAGACAGCTTCTCATCCGAGACAATTGGACACATTTATTCCATCTGTTTTAACTCGTTGTGCTCTCTCACACACACAGCAGAGATATGGAGAAAAATCTAAGTTCTAATTATTTATCTTCTGATAAATGTGGGGATTCCACACGAGGATCAAAATATTTATAGAATCATGGTAATTTACACAATTTCTTCTTATGAGAGGGTACATGTCACTATTAACCAGTAAAGACTGCCACAGTTAAATTTAGGATGTCTAATTATATGAAGGCAAATCTTAGTTTGTGTTACAAAATCCATGTATCCTAAGGATCCAGTAAATAAAGCAACATAATTTATGTGATTTGTACTGAAGTAAACTTCAGAAAACGTTCTAACTTTTTTATTTTTTATGTCTTTGTTGTTGTTTTCCTGGCACATTTCTACCATCTCTAGATCATATAAGAGTTAGATAGTAAAAGTCAAGTAATCGACTTACAGCAAACATCAATGATTATTTGCTTTTAGGACAATGACCTCACAGATTTTAAACAGCACATCAAAATGACATAAATACAAACAAATCCCAAACCTATTTGTGTAAATAAAACATCAAACTCCTTTGACTGCTGGCTCTGCTTTATTTGACCCACCACATATCTCACCTTTGTAAGCTTATCTGACTGAGCTGTGAGAAATTTTAGGTAAATAATCACCTTCTAATATACTTTATTACAAAAAAAAAACCTATTGAGCGAAAAAGACCAGCACCTTGCTCACATCTATAATTTCCCTTCTGTGTGGAGATTAGGATGAAATATCAAATCATGGAGAGTCACAGGAGAAAATACGAGCATAAATATTAAACTTAAAAAGACTAAGAGCTAGAATTGAATGTTATTTGCAGATGAGCACCTGGTTAAAAAAAGATATTCTACTTACAGTTAAAAATATTTAATGAATTTTGCTCAGTGGCAAAAAGCTTTTTGATGTAGCAGTGCTAAATCATAAAACAACTAAGACTAAAGAACCCTTCATGCTTTCAGGAAACATTACCTTTTAGTGCCGGGTGAGGAAAGTTTTACTTTTAAAAGGTTCTGTATTCATGTCTTAGTGTGAGAATGTCATAAATGCAAGGATTGCAAAAAGAAAACAAAAAAAGTATTAAAAAATTATCAATTCAAATAAATGTACAACAAAGGTGAGCAGAGGTGTGAGCATCCACATCATCCTTCATATTTAAAAGTTTTATAGCTTTCTTTAATATAGAATATGACTTGGCCCAATATTTCTCTACAAGAAAAAAAAATCTAATCAACTTTTAATCTGTGTTGATCTGCTGTATTAATATAACTATTATTATTTAAGAAAAAGTCAGATCTCTTATTTATTTTGAAAACTTGCCAACATGTTTGGAGTAATGGATTCTATTTATGAGAATACCTGCTAAAACATCCACGCTGTCCTCCAGAATATTCCACATTTCTTCTGGTCATCAGTTAATGTCAGAGTATTAAAAAAGTCCTATTAATACAAATAAAAGCTTCTTGTAATACCTCACATATCTGGACAAGATAAAGGCATGAGCATCGCACAAATAAATCATTAAAACACCCTATTCATGTCAAAAGCAGTAATACTCTGAAGCTCACATTGCAGTGTAAGGCTTAAGAATCTCTCTGTGGGGCTTTTGACTGTCTGGAGGAGCTGAACCTGCTACAATAAATGGCTTTAATAACATACTTGAATCCTCCTTAACACTTGCTCAAAATATGTCACTGGTTTTAATTATGTGCTTGAAACTATCTGGACAAACTAGAGAAGTGTCATCTAAGTTGGCACCGCATCTCCTTTTGCTGTTAATGGTTCAACTAAAGTGTGACACTGTTTTCCTAGAATGCTCTAAACTAGACCACTAAACCAACAAAGTGATATTGTGAGAGGTTATTTAGGTTCACTTAGAGACTGTTGTGGTTGTGCTGAGACGTTTAAGATTGGCAGTTTGATCTGCATTAATGGATGTTTTAGACACACTCACTGTAGGAGTAAATCTAGACAACACCCTGCAAGTTTCAATTGAAATTTAGACAGAAAAGCATTCTTATTAAAGTATAACTTTATACATTTTCTAATGTATATTTAGAGTGTTTTCACATCTTTGTCTTTTTTTTTAATCTAAACTAACATACTTTAAATAAAGTCAATCTTTACTTATCAAGCGCATTTAACAAAACTTCCGCTGACCAAAGTGCTGCCCAAAAACAGCAAGAGAGAATGAAAATTATTTCCATAAAAACAATAAAAAATGGAAAGAAGCAACTCAAACTCAATGAAAAGCCAAGGAACAAAAGTAAGATTTGAAACAAAATGTAAAATTAGCCACAGAGGGAGCCTGTCTGATGTGGAGGAGAAGTTTGTTCCATAGGTGCTACAACAATAAAGACATGATCACCTCTGTAGACCAGCCTTGTCCTTGGAACCAGGTGATCATCGGCAGACCTTAGTGTTCTAGATGGAGCGTAGAGCTGCAGTAGATCCAGCAGATATTGGAGACCTTAGCCGTGTAATACTTTAAAAGTTACTAGTAAAATCTTTATCATAACTTCTTGCAGAATAACTATTACTTGCTGCATGATGTTGATAGAGCTCCTGTCTATTTAGCCCATGTGGACACACCAACATCCCACAGTTTGCTTCCTCTCAGTCAGGACCCAGCAATAAATCTGGGATTCCATCAGAGAGAGTGAGACGACTATCTGATATGATGCTAACAAAAAAAATCAACTCTTCAAGGTTAACACTTTTATGAAGAAGCCACTGATTTTTTTTTTTTAATGGATCACATCACTAAATTTGTGACAAACTGTGATGGTAACCCATTAATATATTTTGTTTTTGTTGTTGTAAATGTCACAGTTTAAACAAAAGTCATGAGCCTACTTCTTACAGAAGAAAATAGGTAAAAATGAGGTTTATTCATAGATGTCATGCATTTGTTGATGCTAATTAATGATGATTGGAAAAATGAAATCATCAGTTTAGTCAGAAGACTTTACAAAAAGAAGTGTACTCCTTGAGGCTGGTGTGAATGATCTGGCCAGCAGAAGTGTCTTTGTAGGACTCATAATGCAGCTATGAGTTTTTAGCATTTTGTTACAAACTAAGATGATTAAAAAGATGTCCCTCAGCAACTCATTATACTGTCAGCTCAGGCCATTTTCTCCTTAAGCCTTTAATTAAATATGAATGATTAAAAAAGCGCAGAACAGTCAACAGCTGCATGACTAGCGAGAGCTGCATTAGGCTTGCAGGCAGATGACTTTACTATGGTTTAGATTTTTATGCTTACAGTTCTTTGGCATGGTTGTTGGTCCTTATAGTGTTGATGCTTTTTGCCAAGTTAGTTTTTTATGTCAAGATAACAGAGAATTCTTTATGGTAACATTTAGGGGGAAAGAAGTCTTTCAAAGCGAGATTTGGCAACTGGTAATAAGTCAGTGCAGGTTCTGACAGACAGAACCAGACCTTCATATGGTCATCATAATCAAATATAATGATTTATTAGAATCCCAATCTAATAACCTCTAATCAAAAGCATGTCAATAGAAGTCACATTGGAATACAGTGCTATGAAAAAGTACTTGCTCCTTACAGGTTTCTTCTGTTTTTGCATATTCACCACACTCAGATCGGAAACTACATTTCAAATTTAAACAAAGATAACCTGAGTCATCAAATGATGATTTAATTTATTAAAGGAACAAAGCTATCCAAACCAACCTGGCTCTATGTAAAAAAGTAGTTGCCCTCCTTGTTAATTCATGAATTAATTGTGATTATTAACCACCTTATTTAAAAAGCTGAGTTCAGTTCCACCAGCCACACCCAGGCCTGATTACTGCCAGACCTGTAGAATTAGAAATCACTTCAATAGAGCCTGTCTGATAACATGAAGTAGGCTAAAAGATCTCAAAAAGCAACACATCATGTCCTGATCTAAAGACATTCAAGAACAAAAGAACCCAGAACAACATTTAAAGGACTGCAGGCCTTACTTTGTTGAAGTCAACTTGAGTAAAACTAACTCTATTTCAGAAAAAAACATCATACTGCCAAACATGGTGGTAGTGTGATGGTCTGGAGCTGCAGTGTTGCTTGAGAACCTCGACAACTTACTGTATTAGAAATATCTGACCTTTGACCTTAAACAGGAAAACCCTCCAATGTGGCTGAATTAAGACAATTCTGTAAATAAGTGACAAAATTCCTCCACACTGATGTGAGAGACTCATTACTAGTGATGATCACAAACACTTGATTGTAACTGTTGCCAACAGGAGTGTTACAATCAGTTATTACATTTAGTGCCAGTTAGTTTTGGGTAACTTTTTTCCCCTAAACAATCAAATCATCCTTTGAAAATTGCATTTTATATTTACTCAGGTTATCTTTGTCTGATACTGAAATGTCTTTGCTGATCTGAAACATTTCAGTTTGACAAATAAGCAAAAGTAGAAGAAATCTTTAAGGGGTAAATACATTTTCACAGCACTGTACATCTAAATATTTTACATGAAGATTCTTGACTCAATGCCCCCAGAATAATAAAAATATTTTCAGACTTACTTCAAATGAGTAACATAAAGTAAACTCTTGGCTTCTTTAATATTTTGTAGTTCAATATAAAATTATTGAATTTTCATCAGTTTTACTTGGGAAAAAACAAATGTTGATTTCATTACCTTTGCAAAATTATGCACTAAAAAAAAAACAGATACAAACAACTCTTCACCGTGTCCACTTTAAACTTGCCATTAATGAATAATCATCCTGAAAATGGTTTAATTGTCACTTTAGATAATTAAGTTTCTCAAATGCAAGCACTGTTTGGACATTTGGATTTTTACATCTTTCTTGGTTTTATTGCACTGAAGTTAAGTAGGTAATTCAAATGATAATTCCTTTGTTTAATGAAGATTTGAATGTTGAAGCCATCCATAATTGTCAGAAAGATCAGCATCAAAGATTTGTGTCTCAACATTATTTTGTTGTGCCTAGTTTGGTTCAGCTAGCATCTCACTGGGCTGTGAAAGGTAGTGACAAGTTGAAGACACAACACTGAGAAAACATGGGAATATCGTTTTGCAACTTTTCTGTATATTTGTATAAATCACAGCTACCATAAGGGTGTAATAGCATAAAACATTTTAAGCCCTGCATATGTCATGCATATTTCTTTTGTTACAATTTAGTCCCAAAGTGTCTTCATTAAGTCTCATTTTATTGACAGTTTAGTTGCTAATGTTATGGTCCATGTGTTAAGAAAGTGCAAAAGACACACAATAAATGAAGTTCAGATGAGTGCATCCAGCCGACCCTTTCCAAAGACGTCTGTCATTTCTCACACTTTTTCACTCCTGTAAATTAAACTGAGAGGAGTTGCAGACACCTGCAATGACTGACTTTTTTTTTTTTTAAAGATAATGTATTGCACAAATCTTTTAAACATGTTGTGCTGTGAGTCATGCATGGACACCAGGTACACTTGAGACCATTTCAAGACATTTTGGGAACTCCCTAACCAAATGTCTCCAACAGCCATAAAGTTTGTATTTGTTTTGCATAGAAAGAAAGAATAAGTGACTGCAACTCTGATAAGTTTTTACTTTAAGTAATATAAAAATATTAAATGTTTAATACAGTAAAAAACTATATTCATTCAACTGTGAGTTAATTATTTGTATTTGTTTGTGACAGGTCTGCTGTGGATACATAAATGCACACATTTTGATAAAGCTGAGCGTTGATATGTGGGGAAAAACATCTGAGAAAAATAAATCAAATTAAGCAATCGTACCCTAAAACAGCCCTGTCACATTCTCCAGATCACTGCTATAGAGTCTGATTCTCAGATTTCAACACAAACAACAGAAAGAGTCAACCATCAAGAAAATTACCTCTTAAGATGTCAGGGGGAAAAACAGTGATGTTTTGAAGTTTTTGTAGTCGCTGTGTCCGTGGAGCTGCCAACAGACAAAGCCGTTTCTTGGGGCCTTTTAAACACTAACATTACTTCTCAGCTGCGGACCGCGGTGGTCGTTTCTTTGTCTGAACATACCATTATAACAAGCAAAACAGTCGGTGTTCACAAGAAAGATCTGGCTGCAGTAAATAGAGATGAGCATGAAATAAGTCACAGCTGAAGAGTGCAACATGAGCAGCAGCTGTGGTGGTTGTGGCTTCAGTTGTCACGAGTGTGAATGTGGATACAGCTGTCATTTTATTACATCTGAATGTTTGGGACTGAGACATGCACTAAACCAAAAACAGAATAATGTGAAATGAATTCTGAAATGTTTGAGTTAACACATGATTGTATGCAGTCGTATACAGTTCACTGATGCAGGCTGATTTCATTTTTTAGATTCAGTCGGATAAAAGGCAGAAGACAAGGGAGGGCATTAACGTAACCATAACAGTCAAATTCTTTCTTTGATTTTCAACTAATTGTTGCAAAGAATTATTGGTTTACTCCTGCACAAAAACATTAAAATTAAGGCCACTGCCATGAGAAAATATTGTATTTATCGATTTGAAGTAAGAAATACAAACCTACAAAAATCATCTAAAACATCTAAATTTACTGTACAATCAGATATGGGATCTGCTACATTTTAAACAGCTCAATGTTTATGCATGCTTAGTATAGAGCAGATAACTGGCATTACATAAGCAAAAAACCATGTTAGCTTTTTCACTATTACATTTTTCTTCAATAACTATTGTTTCACATGCCTAGATGAACAAGCTGTCATTGGTAAAGCATTAAGACTGATGAAGGTACGAGGTACTCAAGGGAGAACCTGGCACGGGTGTCTGGTACGCACGTGTGCATGTCAGATCGGAGGTGCTGTGAGAGTGTGTATGTCACTGGTGCTGCACGCTTGTCAGAGGTGCTGCAAGTGTGTGTGCCGGAGGTCCTGCGCATGCATGTCTACTACCTTCACAGGTCTTCATTCGCTGCACTGCTACAGGGTGTTAAGCTTGACAGATTGCGGGCTGCGCCATTGGGACCGTGAAAGCACTGGTCCGAAAGGTGCATTTGGTTCTGGTATGCATGCATGACACCTGGTGCGCATGCATACTGGCAAACCAGTTATGTGCTGGGGTACACATAACTGGTCCAGGCCGGTTTGGGTTTCACGTCCTTCGGGTCATTCCGGGTCCCCCCCTCAGGTCCCCCTCTCCCCTGACGAAGATGTACGTACTAGACACCACAGTCAGGTTCTCCCTTGAGTACCTCTATGGACAAATTGTGTGCACCCCTGGTTATGTGCACCCCTGTTTATAACAATCAGACTAACAAGGTTGGATAACTTTATGTATACAGATATAGATTCTTACCTTCACACAAAGCTGCATACATAACTTTAACCCATTCATAATTTTTCCATCAAGGTCACTGCAGAAAACTGTTGTTAATTGTTTCTGTGTCTCAGTTTGACAGTGTAAAATGATTTAATGTGACAGAAGAACCTACACAATGTCTGAAAATAAATCAGATATTCTGATTTCTTTGTCATACTGCGGTTAGGAACTCTATTATAGAAAAGGGTACTTGGGACAAAAAGACTCACCTCCAGTTGACATCTGTTTAGCTAAGAAACTCACTTTTATGAGCTTCTTTCATAAACTGATCATAAAGAATTGACTTGTTGAGTAAGAACTTTTAAAAATGTGTTAAAATATACTATTGACTAAAGATGTGGGCTTGAAAACATATGTGGTCCCAAAAGGCTTCATTTAATCTTGTGACCAAGTGATACTTAAAGCCACAGTGCACAATGTTTCCTCAAACACCAGAGAAAGCCACTTTTTTTTTTACCAAAACAGGTCAAGAACTCCTCCACTCCCCTAGAGGCTCGTTCCAAAGCTACACCTCCGTAACCTGTGAACGAGCACCTTCTCTCAGCTGGAGGAGGAAGTGCTGTTGACCCTCTCCAGTGCCTTAAATCACGTTTGTCTCTGGTTGTTTTGCCTAAAGTAAAAGGTTCTGAAGCTGCTGCTGCTGCTCCCTGTCTGTCCATTCAGCACACGGGACTAGCTCCTCTGTTTGGCAGCCTTCTGTTGTAGAATACAATGGGCAAATTTAGTGCTCAGAGAGTACACAGATAGATGTGATAAGCATAATAACTGACAGAACAATCACTGATTTTGTTCTGAAACATGGGTCAGGTTTGTAGACAATTGTGGCCAAAAAATAATGCTATTTTTAATTTAAAAAATATACAAACTGATTCATATACTGTATACATCTGTAAAATTATGTTCCAATGTATTGAATCCAATCAAGAGCTGCTTTTATGATAAAAGAAGTATTTTGATCAGTTTACCCTGATCTGGGTAAACTGGAACTAAAAACTGCTCTGCCAGAAAAAAAATGATTTGGTTAAAAATAATTATTGGTTGATTAAAAAACTTTAAAAGGCAAACTGAACACAGGCTATACATCTTGAACATCTGCAGCTGTGTAGTTCATTGTCACAACAGGGTGAGTGAGTGTGTACTTAAATAATGGATCATCTGAAAAGTGTGTATATACACACATACACATAAAAAATTTAAAAAAAAATTAAACATAATAAAACATAACCCTAAGACAAACAGACAAATAAACTAAAGGCGCTACCATAATAATTCCTGCAGGATGTGTGGGTACATTATGACATTCGGGGATACATCTGATGATATAGTTGATACAAATTATAGTGATCACGAGGCAACATCAAATGCCATAGACATAGCATGGTCCCTAAAAGGTTGCCAGACATTCAGAAATTCAATATCTGATCCTCTAAGACAGTACTTAATTTTTTCCAGTTTCATAAAATACAGAGCATCTTTAATCCAGTGAGAGTGAGTAGGTGGATGAGAGTCCTTCCAACGCATTAAGATGGTTCTCCTGGCTAGAAGCGTAAGGAAGGCCACAAAGTCAACAGCATGTGATGGTAAGGGATTGCAACCTGGAACAATCCCAAACAGAGCAGTCAAAGGAGACTGTTGGACTCTTACAGACAAGATAACTGAAAGAGATTCAAAAACTGAATCCCAGAATGTGGACAGGTCCGGGCAGGTTAAAAACATATGGGTGAGATTGGCTGGACCCAAGTTGCATCTCAAACAGCTAGATTCAGCACCAGGGAAAACCCGAGCCAGCCTGCTCCTAGACCAATGTACCCTATGCACCACTTTACACTGAATAATACAATGTCTGGCACAGATAGAAGAAGAATGAATACTATAAGATTATAATCCTGCCAATAATCAGAGAGCACAGATTAAACATCCACGCGTGTATTTTCCCCTCCTGCTGAAGATTCCCCCATCTCGCGCGCGCACATCAAACACCCGCGCGCGAAATTCTACTACTCGCGCTTGTATTTACCACTGGCGCGCATAATAATACTCCTTGCGCGTGCAGAATGAAGCTCTCATGAGCGTGAGTGTGGCTGACACGCGCGCGCGCATGCTGCTTTGCTCTCGAGTGAATATTCTGCTCGCGCGCGGAAATTATTTTTGTCAATTTGGAGGCGGTTACCAAGGATTCACCGGCCCTTACATGATTGGTTACTTTCGAAGAGAGAGGCGGGACTCCCAAATGTTTATCTCTATGACGCTGGTTTGGGCTAACTTTTTTAAAAACTTTATTAACACGTTGCCAAAAATACAGAACATAGCGTCAATGGAGGCTAACTTTAGCCAGTTCAGGACTGCGGTGAGGATGGATGGAGTGGTGACTAAATAAAAGAACTGCAAGCAACAGTAGCAGAGCCAAAGAAGATATATTTAAGTAAGTAAATTTAAAGATAACCTTGGATATTTCTCAAGTAACTGCCTGGAAATGCCTACTTTTGTTTGAGTTGTCGGAGCTAGCCATAGACGCCACTTTGGCTAACTCATAAAGTCGCATGTTAGGTTTAGCTTTGATTAAAGTAAATGAAAAATACATCTACATAAACCATTCAATAAATAAGTTAAACGTTTTTGTGTCTGTAAAATTAAAGTGTTTTCGTTTTCACTGTTGTCCGTTTAAGAAAATGTATATTTCCCTTTTAAATTGCCGATGTTTTTATAATGCAACATTTAACACGACATTAAGGTTAAAATTTAAGAAAAATAATAAATGGAATTCAGAGGAATGAAACTTAAGTTGTAAAAATAATTTTATGGGACCGTAGATTTGATGAAACATGTGGCGTTTAGGCAGTGACTCTATATTGGCCCATATTCT
>SSNR01000043.1:3377674-3440973 GCA_006937965.1 Callopanchax toddi | reverse complement strand
TGTGTGTGTGTGTATATATATATATATATATATATATATATATATATATATATATATATATATATATATATATATATATATATATATACACACACACACACATATATAATTGTAAATAATATATATAAAGAGAGGGAGACAGAATATGATAAGGTGTTATCATACAATGGGTTAATAGGATTGCATCTGTTTTTCAATAAATTTAATACAATTTAAATTAAAAATAAATTAATTTAATTAAAAAAAAAACAAAGGGTCTAAAGCTTGCAGAAATCTTTGAGTGCATTGCTAGGTTGCTAAATGGTTATTAATGTTAAATGGCATTAGACAAATTAGCCTATACATAACAAATATTTAGCGATCTTAACTATGTATGCAATGTATTTCTAAAAATGTACTGAGCTAACAAGAAAACTGATCTGTAAGACAAAGTCTGTGGTCAGCGGTTTAATCTGTAATGGTAACAGTCTGATGCATACCAGGAAAAACAAAGCTCATGATAGCTTTACAAACCAGCTGAGTAAAGAACTGGTTTTGTTGAACAAAGCCTTTTATCAGCACGACTTACGTGAACATCTTCCACTGCAGCAGCCATATTTGGAATGTCGGAGTCCGTGTTCAGGTAAACAACTGTGCTGTCAATCAAAGTCCAAGGCACTCCTATGTAGGCAAGATCTTTTTTAAAGTAACCAATCATGTAAGGGCCGGTGAATCCTTGGTACCCGCCCCCAAACTGACAAAATTAATTTCCGCGCGCGAGCAGAATATTCACTCGAGAGCAAAGCAGCATGCGCGCGTGCGTGTCAGCCACACTCACGCTCATGAGAGCTTCATTCTGCATGCGCGAGGAGTATTATTATGCGCGCCAGTGGTAAATACAAGCGCGAATAGTTGAATTTCGTGCGCGGGTGTTTGATGTGCGCGCGCGAGACGGGGGAATCTTCAGCGGGAGGGGAAAATACACGCGTGGATGTTTAATCTGTGCTCTCTGATTATTGGCAGGATTATAACCTCATAGAATACGTTTCAGAATAGACTGCCATTGATCACTGCCAATTTTTATACCGAGCTCTTCAGACCAAGCCGCACAGAAACGGTCAGATATAACTGAACATTTAGAAAGGAAAAAGTTATAAATTTTAGATATTGCTCCTTTCTAGTAAGGCATAATTTCCATTAACATATCAATGTCAGTATTTTCTGCGACATTGGGAGAGCCTGGGAAGTGCCTGCTAATAAAATCTCTAGCTTGTAAATATCTAAAAAAAAGTGAGCATTTGGTAAGTTAAAGTTTGTCGATACCTGAGCAAAAGAAATCAAAGTGCCACCCTCAAAAAGGTCCTTCACAGAAACGAGTCCCCGGCTCTTCCATAATGCAAAAGTTTTATCCATGATTGATGGGGGGAATAAAGGATTTAAATAAAATGGTGAGTGAAGGGGAATACCTTGAAACACAATGTGCTTCTTAGCTTGAGACCATATTTTAAGACAGTTTTTTAACTACAACATTATTAGAGTATGATGTGGCGGATGCTTTTAAAGGGAGGCACAAAAGGGAAAACGAAGAAGCAGAGTTACATGAAGCCTCCTCCATCGGCAACCAGCTTGGCTTGTTCCCATTGGCGTTACACCAAAACAACATAGTACGAATATTAACCGACCAATAATAATACAAAAAGTTTGGCAAGGCAAGACCTCCCGGATCTTTACTTTTTTGCAGGAGGTTCTTTCACATTCTAGGTTTTTTTGTTCCATAGAAAATGTGAAATAGAGCTGTCAACTGACTGAAAAAAGCTTTTTGGGATAAACACCAGGATGCATTGAAAAAGATAAAGAAATTTGGGCAGCACATTCATTTTAATGCAACTAATCCTTCCTGCCAAGGAGAGAGGCAACATTGACCAGCGGTTCATGTCTTGCAACAGTTGTTCAAGTAAAGGATTGAAGTTGGTTTTAAAAAGCCTAGAAAACTCCTTAGTTATATGGACCCCCAAGTACTTAAAACTTTGTGAGGCTATTTTAAAAGGTAAACTAACCAGAGGGTAAGCTTCTGCCATTGAATTGATGGGGAGAATCTCACTTTTATCAAAATTAAGTTTATAGCCTGACACTTGGCCAAAATTCTTCAGCAGAGATAGAATTAGTGGTATCGAGTAATCTGGATCTGAAACAAATAACAACAGATCATCTGCATATAAGCTAACTTTATGATCTGAGCCCCCCCCCCCCCCCCCCCTTGAGATGCCACGCATACCACTAGACCAGAGAAGAATATTTTCAAAGTAATGAAGATCTTCATCACAAAAGAGACAACTCCTGACCCAGAGAGGATTGTGAGGACCACACAAGGCTTATTAAAGGTGCCAAAGGGAATCCTCAAACAAGCTAGGTTTAGCTAGCTATTTTACACAAACACGTTTCAGAGCTCTCACCCCTCCCGTCAGGTATAGCCCTTATACCGTGCCTCCTCCGGACATGGGCTGCACATTCCCACAGTAACAATAGAGAGCAAAACACCAGCTGTTGAAACGTTCCCCTAGGTTTTCCTCTTTCTACGTGTAAACGTTTTTGGTCTTCTGCTAGCTGAAAAGGTGTTTTTCTTTTGGGGACTCTGGTAATTTTCCCTAAAATTGAAGCTGTAACAGCCAGCCGTTTCTGTCCTTCTCTCACTTTGAGATGTTCTGCTTTAAAATGCTCCAGCATGGATTAATGGAGGATCCAAACAGTGCAGAAGTGTGGCACTTTGGTGAGACAGACAGCCGGATTGTCCAATAGTTGCTTTTGGTCTAAAACGTATGATTGGCTGAGGTTTACGGAACTGCGAGGGAACCACCTTATTAATTTATTTCGGGTTTGGATTAATCGCCACAATATATTTATAGCTATATTATGTTAGAACGTTGTTAAGAGGGCATGAAAAAAAATTTTTTTTAGGCTACATTGTTTACCAAATTTCCTATGGTACCTTTAAACCTAAAATGAATCATTAAAGGTCCTTTATTCTGCGCATTATATCCACTCTGAATCATTTCTTTTACATCTCAATAACATGTAAAATCTGTGCTTTGGTGAAATTAGCCCTTACTTTAAGTGCAGCTGTTGTTTTTCCACCCCCTCGTCCAACTTCCTAAAGCAAAACTTTCCTTTCAAATGGGGGGGGCAGTTGGGAAATCGAGCTTCTCTAAGTCCCACCCATCTCTCTTCTCCACTCTCATTTATGAGAAGTCGTGGGTCTTCAGGGGCTCAGATGAAGGGAGTAAAAAAAAAAAACTTTTGTGCTCGTTGATGCAACCATCTAAGGAGCATCTGCTGTGCTTTGCTTGTAGCTTCGCCATGACTGTTTGCTAATGTTTGTGAGGATGCGCGCTTCCGTGGTTTTTAAGAGGCGGAGGTGAGCTCAGTTAGCTAAAGGTGCTGGTGATTGGCTCTGTCCTCTAGAGAGGAATGGTCTTTTCCTTTCTTGATGTCAGCAGGGGAAAGATTTTGAAACCACCTGATTTAGCATTAGCTTAAAACAAGTTTCCCAAAAATGAGAATAAGGCAGTGAAAACGGTGAAATATTTGAACCCTTTTGGGTCTCATACACTGTCTTTGGGACTGAGATGACTGTTAAAAGACCTTAGAAAGTTTGCATAATATGGGACCTTTAATTAAAATTCTTTTCAAAAGGTAGGATTGTTTCAAGTTCTTGCTATTTTGCATGAGATTCCACATAACCATCAAAACCTCTACATGTTAAAAATCTATATAATATACAATTGTTACATTCTGAAACGAGTGATCAAATCTATAAAACTTGTTCACGATGTTCAACGTTTTTTAAACATACATGTATCTATGCATCTTGACCTTTTTGAAATTCTTCTTAGGGTCTTAAATTGAACACAACAAAAACAAAGCCCATTGTTTCCTGTTGACTCATATCCATGGACTTACAGTCATCATACAGTTACAGATTGTAGAACAGTGTCTGCATTATAATGGTGGATTATCAAATTGTCTTATATTTGAAAGTAATAATTATGATTCTTCCACGTTGAAGCCCTGCAGAAAGACACTGATGGGTTTGTGGACGACAGGTTAATTGAAGAATAAAACCCTTTAGAATGATGGATTTTGGTGACTTGAGATACTAGAACCTATTATAGAAAGTTTAAATTGCAATTAAATTGAGGGGTTGGATAAAGATTTTTTAAAATAATTTTGAATGCAGTTTGTCGTCTCCTCTGATTTTAATTATGTTCTGCTTGTCCAGCATTTCTGTTTTCTTCTTCAACGCTCATCTACTTGTTAATCTAGTTAGTTAGCAGTAAATTCATTAATATAGTCAAATACTTTTCAAGTATTGCTGGACTTGATGGTCAGTCCTTAATACATTTGGAACAAAAATTCATGATGGTATAAAAAGCATAGAAAAAGTATTAAAGCTTCATCCTATTTGACACTCAAGTTTATGTAATCTGTATTTTTATTATGATATTTTGTTTGTGGTGAAAACTTGAATACAGATGTTCAGTCTTCTAGTCAGACCTTGCAATGTTTGGCATGTGAACTGTGTGAACTCACTTCCAAAAGACTCAATTTACTAGTGAAGGACAGTTGCTGTAATGTAATGCCAACAAGCTGTTGACTGCTGGTGATAATATTTCTTCCCTTCACCTGCTTTCATCGCTCATTTCCCAGGAGTTTCTGAACTTAGGGTGGCATATTGTGACGCTCTTGTCTATAAATCTGTTCAGTGATACCTTTACGTGCTACAGATTAAATAGTGCAATTAGAGCATTTGATAGCTTTAGTTATGCGTAATGTTTTCATAATGCAAATTCAAATGTAACTTATTTGAATTCAGTTTCTGATGGTTCTGCCCATTGGGTTTTGGGGCCATTGGGTTTTCTTAGACATATCCAAGAATGATTCAATGAAAATATATTCCAAAACATATTTTATAGAAAAGAGCTTAATTTTTGTATATATTTTAAATACATACACAACAGTGACACTAGGGAAACACACTGGTTACAATTTTCATAATGACAATGTTTGGTAGTTTTGAGCAGGGCTGAAGTTGTTTAACAGATTTCTGCACAAAAAATGCTGAAAAAAGAATCATAAATGTTTTTATGGCAGTTTTGTTAAGTGGACATCCAGAAGGTCTTAAATTAAAGGGATGCCTGAGGGTTCAACTGACGTTATTACAGCTTAAATAAATGGAATTCAGAAGAACATTTCATTTTAAACATAATACATAACTGAACACAGATTCTGGGTTTAGTTGAGTTGTATTTCAACATTGTTTAGCATGAATGCCATTAAAAATTCCAACCCGACAGCAGCAGAATCCTTTTTGCAGCACAGTAACTCAGATTTGTGGTTTTGTCTTTGAAAAAAAAAAAGAGGAAAAAAGGCCAGATGAACAATGTTTGGCATCTGTTGGCAAAATGGAGGTGCAGGGTGAATACATTTAGCGTCTCTGTTTCACTGTGAGGACTATCCTCTGCAGAAGCACATTAATGCCACTATCAGCTACTGTATCAGCAAAGTGACAAAGCACCTCTCAAGTATTCAGGGAGGGAGGAGAAGTGCAGGAGGTGGTAAAAGGAGACTGTTGTTGTTTTTTTTTTGGGGGGGGGGGGTGTATTTCTGTTTGGAGGACTGTAAAATTTGCTGAGATGGTTAGAGCTGAAAAAAGTGAAGAAAATAAATAAAAAACAGAGTTTGGAGTCTCTATGTTTACATGATGTTGGGGAAGAATAAATTATTGTTTGTCTTTTTTTTATTATGCACCCCACTCCTCCCTCCACACACCCCCTTTCATCCTCCCCAGTCACTCAGACAGCTGGAAACAGAATTCATCCGATTCGTTCTGCTGCTTTTCTCTCTCTCTCTCCTCCCATCTGCCCCCCACCACTGCCCAGTCTCCCTCACTGTCGTAATAGGATCTGCAGGAATCATTCAAAGGCTAGATATAATTTACTGCTTGCCGTGCACAATACCCCCCCCCCCCCCACTCCCTCTCCCAAACGCTCTCACCCCCTTTTCTCAATCGCAGACGGTGCCCTGCGGATGAACTAATCATACTTGAAATATTATTTCTGCTTCTTATTCCTCCATTTTATGAACAGCTCCTCTTTATGATGCGATGAATTTAACCCCTGCCTGGCTGGTCACACTCACACCAAAGACAGCAGGTAAGGGGAGGGGGGGGGGGTAGGCATTCTTTCAAGATATTTAAATTTTGACATGTCTTTGTTTACAATTTAACCTTGATTTCCTCAATTTCAGGGTAAAAAGGTGGGAGGGATTCTAAAAGCCTGACAACCTCCCCAGTGAACCATCAGTACAACAGGACTGATTTACCCATAATTCCATAGCTTTCCACACACTAGACTTCACTAACATTAGAATTCATTAACAAGACACACTAAAAAATGGGTTGTTCCATTTAAAAAAATAACTAATAAACAACTTTAACATATTCTTTAAGTTAAGAGGCTCCAGTGAGTCCAGTGTTCATTCAAGTGCTGATTTTATATCTGAAACAAATCACTTTCTAATAGTTAGTTTACAGTGATTTTGTAATGGGCATTAGAAAATGATAAAGGCCATTAAAATGTGGTACTTTGTTCATCTGAGGCTAGTAAATGAGAAATAAGGATTTGAATTCATTTTCAGTAAGCCTGTTTAGAGTATTGTATGAAAGGAAAGCCTTCAAATTAAAATCAGCCACTTAGAGATCTTTCAATGAGCAATATGACAACTTCAGTTTACAGTTAAAGAAGTAAAAATGTTCTCATTTATGAAGTCCTCATAGTTCTGATTCACTGATGGAGCCTTACATTTTAAATAGCATTTAAGAGGTTAAACTTTTGGTCTTTACAGTCAATTATTACATTTTTACATTTTTTTATACTTTAAACCTACTTAAAATTTTTATTTTTTCAATTATAATTTAGATTTATGTTTAAAAGCTAAAACTAAGTTGCCTCATGAAAATGTGAATGTCATGGACTACAAAGTGCTTTACATTAATCATTCACACGCTGATGGCAGTGAGCTACATTGTAGCCAGAGATGAGCCTGATGCCTGAATGAGCTAAAAGGTGAATGACATCATAAATGATAATAAATCAATTATTTTCCAACAGATTTTTTGAGTCTCTAAATCATTTTTGTGTAGAAAAGAAGAGGCAAGAATGTTTTGGATTAACCTTTGATCAGATTCAGCATGTCAGTGTGTTTTATAAGTCATCTGTTCTTGAATAAAATGAAAACTTGTCAGAATTTTAAGCCTCCCCATTGTAGTGTTGTAAGTGGAATATCCTCATCAGAGCTGACCAATCAAAACAGACAAGAATTTTAAATATGAGAAGTAATCTACCAAGCTACAAGCTAACACGAGGATGGAAAATGCAATACATGTCTATCATTTTAAAGGGTTGTTTCATGTTTCTTAGACAATTACTTTTTTGTGCAACTCTGATTATATAAATATTAAAAAATGAATTTTATAACCAGGGCACTAATAAGTGTTTAGCCAAAAACTCCTGCTGCTAAAAAACAGACAAGAAAAATGGATTATGTGCTTTGTTTTACATTTTTATGTCTAAACTTTAAAATGAAAGTGTGCATCTACTGGTTCACAAGGCTAAAATAGAAAGAATAGCAAATGCATTTAAATAAAAAGTGAAAAAACGTCCACAAAATTACCCAAAAGTGCACATACCAGAGAGAGAGAGAGAGAGAGAGAGAGAGAGAGAGAGAGAGAGAGAGAGAGAGAGAGAGGAGAGAGAGAGAGAGAGGTGATCAGCTGTTCACTTGTAGTTAGGGAGCACATTTAGTTTCAATTGATTTCCAATGCCTAAGTCAATTTCCTGTCACTTTTCATTGCAGGTACTTGTGATCTCAGTTAGGCTGTTTGCAGGAAAATGGAGACAGCTCAGAGATGAAGTTTCAGAGAGTTTGTGGAAGTCATGTGTTTCTTTGTGAGCAAAATCCAGAAGCCCTTTTGGCAGATATTTAGTCAAACATTATGTATATTCAGAATTAATTTTTGAAAAATACTACACTAAAACAGTAAAAACAGATATTCCAAGCATGCTCTGATCAGACCAGATGAAACTCATTTATCAGTGGACCAGTCAGCAGCTCACTAACAGATGTGAAGTCCAGTAGTTCCCATTACTCACTGAATCGAGAGCAGCTTGAACAAAAGATAGTTTGTTTTTTCTCATCTTGTTTTCTGCTTTCTTGTCTCTGAGTTGCAGCAGATTTTTTTCCTTTCTTTCTTCTTTCCTCTGCACACACCTTACTGGTTTGATCTGTATTCCATTTGTTTATCTCAATCTATTCTGTCAGTCACTCGTTTTCTTTAATGCAAATACTCATTCACCTAGTTTTTATTTTGGTCTTTTTTATGCTGGCTTCCATCAGAGAGCATTGTAAGTTGAATATTTGGTTTGGAATAGCACAGCTCCAAACAAAGAGGTTTTTTTTTCCTCTCTCTCTCTCTCCCAAGCACATCTGCTTGCAAGGGAGACAGAGCCTTAACACCTGGAAGTAATAAAAGACCAACACTGGGAGAGAAAATAAGGTAGGATTATTGTTCTGTGTGAGGAAGAGATTATGTTCAGAGAAAAGACAGGTAGGCATGCAGCTACACTTTCACCTCCAACAACAGGAGTAGAAAGCAGCTACTGATTAAAACTGAAATGAGGGGAGAAGGAACATCTGAAAATGAAGCGCACCTTCATGCAGAGACAAAGAGTATAAAGCTTTATCTCAAATGAGAGGAAAAATATGAACTGGAATATTCCAAAACAGCTGCAGAACTATTACTCAGTCACAATGTCATTATTAGCATAGCTTCATGTGATGCAAATAAAAAGAGATGCACAGCATTGGCCCAGTTGTGATGAAACTCATTTGTTGCTTCTTCCCCTCTCTCTAATTTGTATTGAAGTCATTGTGCATTTGTTTGCCTGCTTTTTTCAAAGCCAGTCAGGCTGTAATTTTATCACAGCTGTGCAGAAAATGAGAATTCCCTGGATGTTGTATTATTTTCATCAGCTCCATCCTAATTAAATGACTTTGTGAAAGATATTTGTTATAAAAAAGTCATAAAATTAGCATTTCTTGCTTTATTTTCAGAGGAGACAGTAAATTTCCAATTATTTGCAAACCAAAAACGCAGGGCAGAGTAAAGCAGGTGGGATGACTTCGACAGGTAATTACTCTGTGACATCCAGACTCGAATCTCCATTTGCAGACAAACATCAAAGCACTTGAATTTGTGAAACAAATAAAGAAAACAGTGACTGTGCACCCCCCCCACACACACACACACACACACACACACACACAAACAAACACAAACCTCTCATATCTGACCTAACAAAAATCCTGCACAGAGAACAGTGGCCTAAAGCGTCCAGCAAAATCTCTAATAAATCAGAAAAAAATGATCAAACTGAGAAAAAAGAGTTAGGGAATCCAACAGCTCCTCCTCTTCTGATCACTCTCTGTCATGTTGACTGGAATGACATTAGATGCCAGCGCTTGTTTGTGCTCTAATGACAAGTACAGTGTCATACTTTGGACAAGTAAGAGTGGACCATTGTCTCCATGGCAACAACGAAGGCTCAATACATCATACAGTAGTCAAAAAGGGACATTTGGTCAAAAATTAATATATCAAAGGAAGGGGAGAGGGAAAGAGCACATTGAGGGAACATTGCCCAGCATTTGTTATATGAATCTGATAACTGAACCATTTAAATAGTGACCTTATTTATTTCACACTGCAGCAGCAGGCAGCAGTTTGAAATGGCTGTTCACTGACCTTGGCTTGATAAGTTGAGAGTGTCATCATGTCTTTTCAAAGAAGATGGTGAGATGGATAAAAAGTCAAACCAAAAGGAAAGGCCGTGTTTGCATGAGTGTGAGTGTATTTTTTCCCCTCTCTCTCTCGTTTTAGTTTGGGGGCTTGGATGAGCTTCAGGCTGCAGATTAATTGGCTATGATTCACAATTGTAGGAACTGTGGAGCAACAAACTGCTCAGAAAATGTTTAACTGACTGTGTAGGTGGTTTTATGAGCAAAACAGCGTGAAACGAAGAATAAAGAGGAGAGACAAAGAAGAAAGTGTTGAACTTTTTACTCATTAGATGTAATACTTTTTCCTCTGGAAAAATCAGTTAAGTAATTTGAAGTTTTCAACTGACTTTACGGCATAAAATCAAATTCTAGAGATAAAACATAAATATTTTTTAATGCTGCACAAACCTAAGGGCGCTGAATGTCTCTTGTCCATTGAATTATTAGATATATTTTTTTGTTTAGACTATAGGGATGAAGGTTATCAGTGTATGTGAAACTTTGTATTATTAACCTTTATTTAACCAGGAAATGTCCGATTGAGTTTCAGTAACTCTTTTTCAAGGGAGTCCTGGATTACCACCTGTAGGGCATGTTGTGATCTGTGGGGGAAGCCGGAGTACCCGGAGAAAACCCACACATGCATGGGGAGAACATGCAACTCCACGCAGAGAGACCGCAGCCAGGATTCAAACCTGCGACCTTCTTGCTGCGAGGGAACAGTGCTAACAACTGCGCCACCATGCAGCCCATTCTATTTTGTTCTTTCTGTTTTAGAAATGACTGGTCCAGTCCACGCATACTCATCTCTTTCCTGTCCTCTCAGACTCCAGAGGGACGAAGCAGGAGGCTCCGCCCACTCTGAGCCTGCTGGAGGTTTCTCTGTTTAAAGGGAGTTTTTCTTCCCACTGTCACCCTGTCTGCTCAGAATGGGGGACTGCATTAATGCATTGCTTCAATCTAATCTACCGTTTCCTTTATATGAGGCAAATTTGACAAGTTGGTGTCTTATAATAAATGTTTTACAACTGCATTCCATTTATTGCAATCAATGGGCCTGAATCTGGATCTGGATGATTATTACCATTTTAAAATGGATTTACTGTTTAAAATGCAGTTGTGGCCATGATATTTAAAAGTTATGGGAAGATTTTCATTGTTCAACAAACAGAACTCAACATACCAATGACATGGACGTGTGAGAGCTTATGACTGGAGATTTTAAAAACAAGTGAATGCAGATGACTTACTGGATACATATATAAAATTTCAGATTATATCAGTAATCTTTACACAATTTTTGGTCCTTTTAAAAATGAGAACATTAACTGCAAAAACTCTCCCCCCAGTAATGAGGAAACATTTTTCCCCCATTTCAAAATTGTTCCCCGTTCTTATTCACAACTGCATAAATGCTCTAAATAAAGGTTAACAGGAAGGGGGCAGCTTATTTAAACAATCACATGTAACACAAAAACAACACAATGAAGAAAAGATGGCAATTTGACAAAGTGACTGAAAACCTCAGATAACATCCTGGGAGTTGAAGTCCAAAAGTACAGGTGAGCATAATATCAGGTCGGAGGAGGTGCAGAAAACAAAGCTGATTGAGAAAAACAGGCACAGATAGAAAAGACAGTCAGCAAATATCTACTTATTTACATCTACAGTCTGCAAAATAGAAAGAAAGACCCAGTAGAGTCCAGAACAAACTGTAAAATGAAGTAAATTAACACAAGAGCAGAGCTTTGGCCCAGATCCACATTTTTGATTGAACTAATAACAACCCAAACATCCAATCAGTTCCCTTTAGGTTCTGAAAGAAGAATCAATGACTAAACTCACAAATTTCATTTGCAAAAAAAGCCACTTCCCTCACAACACTTAAAGAATTTACATCAGCTGATTTTAATGTCTCCTTTCTGCAAATGGAATTTTGAAGCTTCACAATTAGGAAAAAAAACATCTCTTTGCCTCGCCTTCCTCCGCTTATCCGGGTCTGGGTCGTGGGGGCAGCATCCCAAGTTGGGCATCCCAGGCCATCCTCTCCCCAGCCAGGTCCACCAGCTCCTCAGCTGGGACACCCAGGCGTTCCCAGGCCAACCTGAAGATGTATTTCCTCCAGCTTGTCCTGGGTCGACCCGGGGGCCTCCTGCCGGCAGGTCATTCTGACTAATTTAACTCAATGTAAATAGCTGGATTTCAGAATGTGAGACATTTTAACCAGATACAACAGGCCATTCTGACTGACATAAATATTTATCCAATATTGAATATTATTTAGGAATGTCCTTATATTCCTATAATTTGACCTTGAATGCTTGCTCATAGACGGTCACCGCTCCTTATATAACGAGTGATTCACTCATTTGAAAAGAAGTCTGTAGAGGCCTGTTGGTTTTAATTATGCACTAATCTCAGGGAGACAATATGTGCTGATGATAAAGAGAGTCTTCCTATTTATGTGTAATCAATGTTTTATATTTATCACTCGAGCAGCTCTTATGTGGAAGGCGTTAATGAGGACTTATCTTCACTCGAGTCTTTCTTCAGCATTTTCAGCTCTCAGGTCAATTGACATTTACTGACCTCCTGTCGAGGACAGAAGTGGAGCAAACTGTTTCTCCCACAGGATCTGCAACAGTCTTTCAAACGCGTTCGTAGGTGATTCTTGTGAAGAGTTCTTTTTTCTTTCTTCACGTTAAACGGCATGTAAGATTCTGCTAGCTGCCTGCTAATTAGATTGCAATTACAGCCGAGCTCTGCAAGCCTGTCTGGTCCAATTAGAAACACTTTTGTGGGCAGTCGCTCTGACCTTTTGTTTAAAACTTCAATACTTTTAAATTAATTATAGACACAAAGGGTAAGTGCTCAAAAAAGTTGGTCAAATTATCTTGTTTATGAATACCACACAGACACGCGCGCAAAATTCAGCTAATTGCCCTAATTTGTGATTAAGCCCGTCTGCTGTTTTGATGAGGTGAAAAACTAAATCCAGCAGAGAGCGACGGTGGTAGCAGTGCATATTTCTACAAACTGAAGTTTCACATACTATTAGGTTTTTACATGGTGTATGTGTGTGATAAGGGCTGGAGAACAGAGTGGTGGTCAAACTCATTTCCAGGAGGGGTAGTGTGCCCTCCCTCTCACTGAGAGGAGCTCTCAGACTGACGGAGGAGCGTCTCAGTCATCCGCAGCACACCTGGTCTCCATTATCTCTCCATTTCACAGGCTTACACCCCCTAACAGGGCAGCCTGGGAATGGGCCTGGCTCTTTCATCTTCCCATCATTATAGCAGCCGGCCCAGGGTCAGGGCCCAGTCTGACAGGCATTCCAGCTCCAGCACACTACAACTGAATTTGTTTGAGGTTTTAAAAACACAAAGCTAAAGAAATATTAATAGGAGAAAATCTCAGAGCAATTATTGCATTAAGAATCCTTTGCAGGGTTGATGTTTTCCCCAGAGCATTGTGAAATATGAAGCTGCATCTCTACTGCTGTGCCCCACACTTCCTCTGCAGCATCACCCTCCCTCACCCACGCCTTAAACACAAGCCTCTTTTGTGTCTCATGTATTATTATGTTACAGTTTGCTGACAAACACACACAGAAGACCAGAAAACCTTTTTTTTTTAAAACAAACCTTGTGTTTACAAGTGTGCTGTGATGTCATGCTGAGTGTTGGGGTTATCCTGTTGGTTTATTACTCTTAAATCTTGTCCACAGGGGGACATTTGAAGACAGATCAAGGAGGAGGCAAATTCCTTCCTTTCAGCTTTCTAACTGTTCATGGGATTTTACAGACCCCTTCAGAAAATCTGTGAAACACATTTATGGAGAGACGATACACCACCTGATGGTCCAGGACAGACATGGTCCACCCATTATCATTTTGCATATGAGAACAAAATGAGGTGTGATAATTGATCTCTCATGTACTTCAGCTCGCTCTCTCACGATACTATCAGCACGGCTTTGTTTCAAAGAAAAAACACTCTCCAGCAGAGCTCAGCAAAGCCTTCCTAATGCATCATCACTTTGAGGTTAGAGAAATGACACTACGAGGAGTGCTTTGAAGTGGAGTAAAATTATCCCCATTTTCGGCTCCCGCAAATGATTTATTAAGGGGTAAAAACGAAGGGGGTGAGGAAAGGCAAGGGGCAGATGAAGGATGGAGAAGGACAAACACATTCCCCACACATACTCTCTTCATTAGGAGTAAGGGGGGGGGGCGATCATTCAATTACCGAGTGCCGTCATAGGCTGATATTCCTGCCTGTCAGGGCCCATTCTGGCTCAGTTCTGGTCAGAGTTCTTCTGATGGACTTCATTTCCTATTAAACAGAACCAGAAGGTGCTGTGAAGATGGCGACACCTGATCCTGTGTTCAGGAGATGGGACCGCTTTGGCGAGGTCCGCCAAGACACCGTCCTCAGCATGAGTCCCACATGGTTGGGAATGTTGGGAAAATGAGAATTAATTTGGTACTGAAACTAACCAACTTCATTTAATGTTGATTCTTTTGGTACGGATGAAATTAAAAAATTAAAATGTTCTAAATTTTAGACGTTAGGTCAAACAGAACTTTAATATTTTGTTTTTTGACTCACTCATCCATCATTTTCTGACTGAATAAATTGCCCCTAAAACATGCAGCATTTTTTATTTCCCACCACAAAAAAGCAAAAGCTGTGTGATAATGTTTTTGCTTCCTGTTCAATTGTCTCTAGTATTGGTAAAATATCTCATAAACCACTGAATGGACTTTAATGAAAGCCAGTTTAAGATAGCCACTGGTCTTAGAACACACAAAAGTAGCTTTAAAAGTATTTTACAGATACTGAGCTAACATTTTGTGTAGTAGCAGTTAGGAATCCTCCAAATCACATATTGTAATCACTACACATTGTCCAAGATCTTTGCTAAAAGCTTTACCTTTAAGCATTGGACTCAATCCGTGTGTGAATGGCTGTTGTGTTGTACAGCACTTTGGGGAATGTAGAACACTCTAGAAAGCGCTCTATAAATACAGACCATTTACCATTTTCAACCCTTTCTGTCTATTAGTACTGTACAACATGAACTATGTATTTTTTTTTAAATCCGTGAACTAAAACCCTAAAGTACTAAATTCATGCACAGCATTAACGTTTAGAGTTAATCCAAATAGAAATGGCCTTTGACTCGTTTTGGTGTAGGTTTAGCTCAGAGTCATGTTAACAGATTGTGTGAGATTTAGCAATACTGCACGCAATGGTGCAAAACTTTATTATCAAGACTTGACCAAAGCGGCTAAAATGACAGCATTTCTTAACGGAAGATGAATTTAATCTCTGGCCTGAAAGGTGGCAGGCAATAAACATTTTTAAAAGGAATGCAGGGTTTTTCATTTCCCTTTGATATCACCAGGGGAAGAGTCACAAGGCAAAGAGGAACATGTGGGGGTGGAAAACAGGGAGGAGCTGAAGGTGTATCGAAGACTCTAGCTTTCAGGCTGGGCAGTGAAATTCTCATTCTTCACGGTCAACTTTGTTAATTCACCAGACTGCCTGTCAAGGGTTAACCTTTGACAGTGGCAGCACAAAGCTGCTCATGTGCAAAGCAGGCCAGCTTAGCAGGTCTTTTATTGGCTTAGGCACAAATACATGCACACTATATAATGTTTACACAATTTATATGTTTTTTCTGACGCCATTTGGAGTAGATTGTAAAGATTTATATAGAAAAATCTATTTAGCAGAAGCACTTTAAAGGCTAAATGCAGCTTGAGCCGTTTATCAGCAAATTTCTTCCTCACAATGTTTGATTCCTGTTTAAAACAGTGTCACTGAATCACATTTGAATGTTTTCTTGAACACTGGAAGAAAATCACATTAACAGAAGAAACTCTCTTCACTTGGTTGCAATAGAAGCAGGATGCTCCACGCAAAAGTTCGGATTTGGATGATGAAATGTGTGCTAGTGTTCTTCCAGGCTGCATATCTTCTGCTTCTCATTTACTGCCTTTGTTCTACCTTTTTTTATAGACAAGGCCTGAATTCACACAGCACAACAACGGCTTCAAAGTCAATTTGAAGGAAAATCAGCCAATATTTATACCATTTATTCCGTGCAAAGGATGAAAGCTGATACTGCCAAGCTCTGGAAACCAACAATTTATTTTTCCAACACAAGCAAGAAGTTAAACCTCAGCATTGTAAAACCTCCCAAGCTGGATTGTAAGATAGAAATATAGTGTTTGATATTCCAGCCAATGGAGCTGTGTCTTTAATGCTACAAGAGAAAACATTCTGTGGTATGTCAGTAGTTATTTGGTACATGTACAGTATACTCAGAGAGTAGTCAGGCTCAATTTCATCTACAAACTAAATGATGAAGTAAGAGAATTGTATTTGAAATGTTTAAAATGACAAAAGCAAATTCCTGGACAATTTTGCTAATTTGATGATAATAAAATACACAATTTAGACTTAAAAGAGAAATATTCTCCTCATAATGCATTTGTAGGATAAGGTATAAAAGTCAAGCATCCATTAGGTGTTAAAATCTAGATTATTAGAGAGATGCAGTCGTGTTTTTTGCAAAGTTTTTGTTTTTTCTAATATGCTCAGAATGAAGCCCGCTTTTATTGTTCTTATGTTCAAAACTTGTTTGAGGTCATCTTTAAATGCAGCTGGATTTCATAGAAAAGGTGATTTTGACTTGATGACTTTTTAACTAAATTACACCTTGAGACCTTGAATAAATACATTTTCAAAACAATGAATTATTTTCATCACAGATCAGATTTAAAGGGACAACTTGTCATGTGATTGGAGTGTAGGATGACGTGTGTGGATGAAAACATCTACACATGCCTCTGAAACATGACAAGATGTAAAAAGGAGTTTAATTACAGTAAAGTCAGATTTCACTGTAACAGGTCGTCTTGTTTAAACAGACGTGACAGCAGGAAGCTGTCAGCTGCACCTCTGGCTGAAATGACTGAGTTAGTGAGGTGCATTCAGAACAGTAATTGCTAAATATTGGCATGGTGAACCCTGTGCCTTCAGGCCGAAGGGAGGATGGATTTCAGAGTTCACGTAGCCCAGGGCCCACGTTAGATTCAGGCGCTAACTTAATTTCACACTGCGCGACTGGGCCTGGCCTGTTTCAGCCCAGCCTCTGAGTGTGAGTGCCATCTGGTCAAGGCCTGTGAAGGAAATGGCCTCGCTTTTCATGCTGATCGGATTAGGGTGTTTTTAATTCATTCGGGATGTGCCCTTGCGTGTTAATTGGCTCAACATGGCCAATGACTCTGTCCAGTTCCTCACTACAAGATGGTCTCGTCTTCAGGCCGTCTTTAAAGGGCTGCTAATTCAAAGACTTTTCAGTGTTTTTGATTTTTTTTCCAAGAAAGTGTCACAAGTTTTAACAAATCTGAGGAGATTTTGTTTAATGATGGAAATGTAGGTAACATATCTGAACAATTCAACAGCTAAAATGTTACACTGGTGCAGAATGAATAGATTCACAAAACATGTGTTAATGTCTCTCGTCTCGTCTTCTTCCGCTTATCCGGGTCCGGGTCGCGGGGGCAGCATCCCAATTTGGGAGCTCCAGACGGTCTTCTCCCCAGCCACTTCTACCAGCTCCTCCGGCAGGATCCCAAGGCGCTCCAGGGCCAAACCAGAGATATATTTTCTCCAGCGTGTCCTGGGTCGACCCGGGGGCCTCCTGCCGGCAGGACATGCCTGAAACACCTCCCTGGGGAGGCGTCCAGGGGGCATCCTAACAAGATGCCCGAACCACCTCAGCTGGCTCCTTTCGACATGGAGGAGCAGCGGTTCTACTCCGAGTCTCTCCCGGATGTTCGAGCTCCTCACCCTATCCCTAAGGCTGAGCCCGGCCACCCTGCGGAGAAAACTCATTTTGGCCGCTTGTATCCGCGATCTCGTTCTTTCGGTCATTACCCAAAGCTCATGACCATAGGTGAGGATTGGGAGGTAGATCGACCGGTAAATCGAGAGCCTTGCTTTCCGGCTCAGATCCTTCTTCACCACAACAGACCGGTTCAGCGTCCGCATCACTGCAGACGCTGCCCCAATCCGCCTGTCGATCTCCCGCTCCCTCCTTCCCTCACTCGTGAACAAGACCCCGAGATACTTGAACTCCTCCACTTGAGGTAGGACCTCTCTCCCGACCTGGAGTTGGCATGCCACCCTTTTCCGACCAAGAACCATGGCCTCAGACTTGGAGGTGCTGATCCTCATCCCAGCCGCTTCACACTCAGCTGCGAACCTCCCCAGCAAGAGCTGTAGGTCAGAGCCTGATGAAGCTAGGAGGACCACATCATCTGCAAAAAGCAGAGACGAGATTCTCCTGTCACCAAACTCGACACCCTCCACACCACGGCTGCGCCTAGAAATCCTGTCCATAAAGGTTATGAACAGGACCGGTGACAAAGGGCAGCCCTGGCGGAGTCCAACCCTCACTGGGAACAGGTCCGACTTACTGCCAGCTATGCGAACCAAACTCACACTCCTCTGGTACAGGGACTGAATGGCCCTTAACAAAAGACCATCCACCCCGTACTCCAGGAGCGTCCCCCACAGGGTGCCCCTGGGGACACGGTCATAAGCCTTCTCCAAATCCACAAAACACATGTGGATTGGTTGGGCAAACTCCCATGACCCCTCCATCCCCCTAGCGAGGGTAAAGAGCTGGTCCACAGTTCCATGACCAGGACGAAAACCACATTGCTCCTCTTCTATCTGAGGTTCAACCATCGACCGGACCCTCCTCTCCAGTACCCTGGAGTAGACCTTTCCAGGGAGGCTGAGGAGTGTGATCCCCCTATAGTTGGAACACACCCTCTGGTCCCCCTTCTTAAAAATGGGAACCACCACCCCGGTCTGCCACTCAACAGGGACTGCCCCCGATGACCACGCAATGTTGCAGAGACGTGTCAACCACGACAGTCCTACAACATCCATAGCTTTCAGATACCCAGGTCGGATCTCATCCACCCCCGGGGCTCCGCCACTGCGTAGTTTTTTGACTACCTCAGCGACTTCTGCCCCAGAGATTGGACAGTCCGTCCCCAGGTCTCCCAGCTCTGGTTCCTCATAGGAATGCGTGTCGGTGGGATTGAGGAGCTCCTCAAAGTATTCCTTCCACCACCCGACTATAGCCCCAGTTGACGTCAGCAGCTCCCCGTCCCCACTGTAAACAGTGTGAGCGAGTTGCCGCCTTCCTCCCCTGAGGCGTTGGATGGTTTGCCAGAACCTTTTTGAAGCCGACCGATAGTCTTTCTCCATGGTCTCGCCGAACTCCTCCCACGCTCGAGATTTTGCCTCGGAAACTGCCACTGCTGCACCCCGCTTGGCCCTCCGATACCCATCAGCTGCCTCTGGAGACCCACAGACTAGCCACGCCTTGTAGGCCTCCTTCTTCAGCCTGACGGCTCCCCTAACCTCTGGTGTCCACCAGCGGGTACGGGGGTTACCGCCACGATTGGCACCGGCTACCTTGCGACCACAGCTAGCAACAGCCGCCTCAACAATCGCAGAGCGGAACAAGGCCCATTCGGACTCAATGTCCCCCACTGCTCTCGGGACGCGGTCGAAGCTCTGCCGGAGGTGGGAGTTGAAGACCATCTTGACAGGCTCTTCTGCCAGGCGTTCCCAGCAGACCCTCACTATACGTTTGGGTCTGCCAGGTCTGCGTAGCATCTTCCCCTGCCATCTGATCCAACTCACCACCAGGTGGTGATCAGTTGACAGCTCCGCTCCTCTCTTTACTCGAGTGTCCAAAACATACGGTCTCAGGTCAGATGATACAACTATAAAGTCAATCATCGACCTGTAACCTAGGCTGCCCTGGTACCAGGTGTACCGGTGGGCATCCTTATGTTCGAACATGGTGTTCGTTATGGCCAAACTGCGACTTGCACAGAAGTCCAAAAACAGAACACCACTCGAGTTCAGATTGGGCGGGCCGTTCCTCCCAATCACGCCCCTCCAGGTCACGCTGTCATTGCCCACGTGAGCGTTGAAGTCCCCCAGCAGGACTATGGAGTCCCCAGTAGGAGCGCTATCCAGCACTCGTCCCAGGGACTCCAAAAAGGGTGGGTACTCTGAGCTGCTATTTGGAGCATAAGCACAAACAACAGTCAGGACCCGTTCCCCAACCCGAAGGCGCAGGGAAGCTGCCCTTTCGTCCCCCGGAGAAAACCCCAACATACAGGCAGAGAGTCCTGGGGCTAACAGAAAGCCCACCCCAGCCCTCCGCCTCTCACCCGGAGCAACTCCAGCATACAAGAGAGTCCAACCCCTCTCAAGGACTCGGGTTCCAGAGCCAACGCTATGTGTCGAGGTGAGCCCGACTATATCTAGCCGGTATCGCTCAGCCTCTTCCACAAGCTCCAGCTCCTTCCCCGCCAGAGAGGTGACGTTCCATGGCATGTCCCGATAGCCAGTTTTTGTGTCCGGGGATCGGACCGCCAAAGCTCCCGCCTCGGTCTGCCATCCGATCCACAATGCACCAGACCCTTCATGTTCCTCCTGCAGGTGGTGGGCCCACAGGTGGATGAGCCCATGTATCCAGTTCGGGCTGGGCCCGGCCGGGCCCCATGGGCGAAAGCCCGGCCACCAGGCGCTCGCTCACGGGCCCCAACCCCAGGCCTGGCTCCAGGGTGGGACCCCGGTAACCCTCCGGGCCGGGTACACTGGCTCGATGATTGTACTTGCATGAAGAGTCTTTTGAACCGCACTTTGTCTCACCCCTCACCTAGGACCAATTTGCCATGGGTGACCCTACCAGGGGCACAAGTGCCCCAGACAACATGGCTCCTAGGATCATTAGGGCACTCAAACTCCTCCACCACGATAAGTTGACGGTTCACGAAGGAGATGTGTTAATGTTAGCATATCAATGTGATTTATCTCCCTCATTTAAAAATGTTCATGTGTACTTCTTCCTGTATTAGTCTTTGTCACACAACATTTGCCGAACATTTCTCAAGACGACCTTTACCAAAAATGTGTCAAAGCTAAAAATGAAGGTCTACAGTTGTTCAAGTCAACTAGGAGCTCACAGGCCATATCTGGTCCATGAAGACATGATGCAAAATAAAACACAAATAAATGATTGAACATCTGATGTAAGACTGTCATTGCTCAGCTCATAAGGGTTAATGATGGCCTTCCCTCAGCCAGTCACAGAGCTTCACAGCAGAGGATTTGGTGAAGCTCAGATGCTGAAACACAGCAGTTAGAGAGCGAACAGCAAAGCACTTAAAAGTGTCAGATCCCTGCCTCCTGAGCTGTGTGTGGTGAGAGCTGAACAGCTGGTGAGCTGTTGTAAGAAAAAAAAAAGAAATGCTGCACAAGTAGGGGCTAGGTGAAACTGAAGTTCACATGAGCAGGCCTAAAGCTAACAGCGTTAGCATCAATAGGTAGTTTTCACAAAACTGGAAACACCTACAGTAGGTCAGGCTGGTTTCCATCATAATGTCAACTTAGAGCTGACAGTCAAAAATGTGTTTTCTATTCTTATAGCAAGTCCAATCTCAAAATGTCTTAGTGGTTCAGGCTGCTACTAGTTTATACATCACTATCAGTTTAGCATCACCCAGTTTTTAACTGAATGTTTCCTGCAGGAATATCAGAATATGTATTTAATGAACAGTGGTGTAAAGATTTGAAAAATAACATTCACATTAACTGCTGTTATATTTCTGAGACAGTTGTTTTAGGACTGAAGTAATCTACTTTGCGACCTTATGCTGACTACCTGTTCATTTCTATATCCAGGCAGAATTAAAAGATTTCTTCAAGCTGATCCACTATATCTGATTTAACAGCTTTTCTCTGAAGTTTATATTTTATAGTAAAGGCACATAATTACTTCCTAATTAGTTAAAAATAAACATCAAGTCTCTAGTAATGTTTAATTTTACTTAGGTAGGTGGGTTAGTAGTTTGTCCTGATCCTATTGACTTGAGACAGGAGCTCAACTGTCATATGTGAAAATTGTTTTTCCCTAATTGATTTTTGTTGTTAGAAAAAAGCTTCCAGGAAAATGGGCTAAAGAAATTCTTTTTCATAGAAACATTCTGACTTCAAGTCTTCAACAGTCTGCAGGGACAAATATTTCCAAACTGAGAAAGTTGGTGTCAAAACCTGAACTGGAAATGGTTCTTCATGCTTTTATCTCCTCCCGTCTAGATTACTGTAACACACTTTTCACATGTTTGAACCAATAAGCCCTTCATGGCCTTCAGCTGGTCCAGAACTCTGCAGCGAGGCTCCTCACTCGAGCAAACAGAAAAGATCACATCACCCCTATTCTGAGGTCTCTGCATTGGTTACCTGTTAAATGTAGAGTTCATTTTAAAATCCTGACTCTAACTTTCAGGGCCCTACATGGTCAAGCTCCTCTTTATGTTACTGAACTGATAAAGCCGTACGCTCCAACCCGAGCTCTCAGGTCCACAGACCAGAATCTCCTAACAGTTCCAAGAACCAGATTTAAAAGTCGAGGTGATCGCTCCTTCCAGTCTGTTGCACCGCGACTTTGGAATGACCTTCCTTTAGTTTTACGCTGTATAGACAGTCTGGACTCCTTTAAAAAGCAGTTGAAGACCCAATTATTCAAAACTGCTTTTAAATAGCTATTTTGTGTTCTCTGGTTGTTGTTTAATGATTTTGATTTGTAATGATATTTTGTTTGTTTTATTGATTTTATTTATCATGTTTGATTCTGTTTTCTGTGAAGCACTTTGTGATTTTTTCTGTGAAAGGTGCTATAGAAATAAACTTTACTTACTTACTTACTTACTTACAAAGTGTCGCCTTCTCCTTCTGTTTGCTGCGCCGTCTTAGTTCCGTCTCCCTTGGAAATTACTGGAAATATTGACATGGATGTTGTTGTTTGGAACATGTGCACTGAGGTACATTACAAATCTCAGATGTTTTTTTATTGCGTTGTTCTAACACGTCATATGTGTCGCAGTTGCCACTTCTGAAAGTGACGTTACCCAAAAAATAATTAGTGTGAAAAAGATGTATGAGCTTTGCAGAGACATCAACCACTCAAAACGTCTGTCAAAATAGGAAATGTGGCTAATAGTTAAGAGAAGTGCTGCAAACAATCTATAGTAATAGGTTGTGTTAGCATTCTGAAATAACTAATTCTGCATTATGACAGTCACCTATTTTATTGACTGGTCTTTTCAAACTTGATCAACTTATCTGATAAAGTTTGATTCATTTAGGATTCAGTTTTCATGCACACATGTAATAACTTTCAAAAGTATCTCAATTCAGGACACTTTTTGCCGGATGGTCGTCAGCAGTTCTAATTATATTAGCAACACACTGCCACCTCTTAGGAAGGAGTTCACAGTTGTTGCTTAACATGTACGAATTAGAGCTGGGTACTAACAATCCTTACTGCCGGTGTTAATATAACACATACGCTGAAAGAATTTCAGGTGATGAGAGCTAACAAGGTCACTCTACATATTCATTAAAACAACTCAAATTTGTTACAGTTTTACCAAAACAGATGCTCTAAATGAAGAGTACTAAATGTTGATTAACATATAAAGCAGGTAAGTGTTACTGATCAGCACCTTCTGAAGACCCTCATTCCTCCTAAAGACCCCTTTGCATTCTCTCTGACCGGCGAACTTCATCAGCCAATAGAATTCAAGTTTCCACATTGTGGACGGTCAGTCAACGTGCATGTGCTTCACACAGACCTGTAGAGGTGGGGGTCGTGCGCCCAGGACTCTCCGTGTCTTCCTGTTTCCAGTCTCGTTCGGTCATGGAGAAGTCAGAGTTCATTTAAACTAGAAGGTTATCCATTCTCCTGGCAAGGTTTGCAAATGATACGCATTTATTTTGGTCAAGCACTTCAATCTAGAGTGAGTGTCTCCTCATTTCTGGGTTATGCAGCTTCCCTGTTCAAGAAAGACATGTTTCATAAGCACAGTGACAGTCAGGTCTCATCAGAGCCTCGTACAGCGTGAGAACATGATTTGTGAGCTGTGAATGATTGAACCCTGCAATAGTCGTACAGTTTGAGCAGGAGGTGAAGCTGAGAGCCACGGCCGTACATTTTATGACTGGCTTTAGAGACGAGAGTGATGCGCTGTGTATGTGTGAACACATGTAGAGGTGGGGCTATAGAAAGTTGGATTGAGGAGAATGGATGTTTTGGGAGGGGCCGTGGTACGTTGGATTTTAAAAAATGCTCCCTTGCTGAAATGCTCCACATATTACCTTTAAAGGTAATGTAAACACAACTACCACCATACTATTTCTATTTATTCACACCTGTAATGCAAATAAATTAGGCTAATATCAATCTTTTTTCTTTTAATATCATTAATATATTGGTTTATGGAGTTCATCTCTACAGTGTTGGCACTTCACCACCCAGAGAGCAGTCCCGACCCCAGCCCTATGATCCACTCATACAGCGCCACTGTTTTCATCAGTTCTTTAACAGAAGCCTCTTTAAAATTCTAAAGGACATCATATTATCTGCTTTGAAGTAGACCAGTGATTTATCGATGGCTTCACCCTGGAGTGCACTATCAGAGCCTGCCTTCCTTTTATTATTCATTGTTTCAAACAGCATTCACTGACCTGAATTCCTGGCTCCTCTCCTGCTTCTTTGACACAGTCTAATAAATAACCTGGGTAAAGAGAAAATGATTAAAATCAGCTTCATAATATTCAATATAAGTGTGTTTCTGTGTAAAAATTTGAAACAACACACAATTCTTAGCCATTGTAGATAGCTTCCTGAACAGCTTCTAATCAGAGAATTACAATAAAATGTTTAATGTGTGGTGCCATCAAGGCCAAAATCTATTGCTTCCCTCTTAAAATAGCACCTTTACACTGCTGTCAGTTTCATATTAGTGTAAATATCACAAGCAGAAAAATAATAGCTCATCCAGGGATCAAGTCTGGGGGGATTTCTTAAGTTTTCTTCTGAAATTACAGTACAATGCAACATCGCCAGCAGTAATTTGTGAAATTTAGCAAATTGGAGCTGGTTTAGGATGGCAGGAGTTTGCTTTGTGTTCGATCCATTTAAACTGTTTTTTAGTTTGTCCTGCACTGGCCATGATTGATAATGTTTCATGAACTATGACATTTTAGAGTTAGGAGCTGTTTAAAGCTGGCAGCGAAACACTTGTCTTGGTTGTGCTCAAATTAGCATATAGCTCATAATTCCTGAAGGATTTAAAAACTATTTCTCTGAAAGAGTCAGTTTAGGAAGCTATCTAGAATGGTGATTATATTTATTATAAATGTTACATTTATGTTCCCATGTAGGAAAATGCTGATTATTTTAGATACAAAATCAGGAGAGCATTGTTTTTGAGGGGGGAAACTATGTTCACAAGGTTTTTATTGAATCTATATTTCATATGTGCTTGTGTGTCATTGCAGTTTTGTACTTTTTCAACAACCCCTCTCTTGTACTGGTAATCCGAGGCGATGTCCTTCAGTCCTGGCTCTGAGGACCTACTTTCTTGTATGTTTTGTTACTCACTCTTGGTCAACACACCAGATTTTAATTTATGTCTGATTAACTGTCTTCTGTTGGACTTTACTCGGAGCTGAAAGGTTATTGCAGTTTGAATCAGGTGTGCAGGGCAGGAGGTTCCCGAGGATAAGGATGCAGCTTCTGTGAAATGAATAGCTTGATGCACCTTGTTGCACAAAACTTGAAAGTCCTTCATGAATATCCAAATCAACAATATCCTTTTTGCACCTTTTTTCTTTTTGAAGAAGAAATGCCTCCTAGTTTTATACTAAAACACTTTTGATGGTGACTCACACCTAAACCCAGCTTTGGGCCCAGTGACACATAACAGACACTAATCCAGGATTCACAAAAACACAGCTTTAGTCTTGGCAGGATGAATACTTGTAATCTCATGTGAATCTATCTGCCTCACTGCTGCATTCAGATAAAAGATTTTTCATCATCTCAATAAACATTAGATCGCATAATTGGATTTTGACTATATTATACCAAAAACACTGATTTGCTTAATTATCAGGTATTCATTTATATTGATTTTCTAACATATCTCCATGTATCTTTAAACCGTTATTCATTTCTAAAAATGTGTGTTTTACCTCATTAACTTCACTTTATGATTCAATATTTGTAGTAGTTTTGTACCTGGAGTGTGACTTCACCTCCCCTCTATCCGTTGATGACATCACATCCACCTGCTACAAGGTGTTAACTTTTTTCTCCTCATTTACTAATGACACCTTGAAATGAGTTTTAAAAAATCAGCTAGAAATTCTACAAATAATGTGCCAGGATACTTATAATTACATCACAGTGTGCATCTTTTTCTATACTGGTTCTCAAACTTGATCAGAATGTGAAATATACTGTATGCACACACACACACACACACACACACACACACACACACACACACACACACACACTGAGTCCAAACCAGCACAGGTTATGCTCATACTTTTTTAATGTATCACAATGAGCAAGAAACATACTTGATGAAATATTTTCAAAGGAGTATATTCAATTACCATCTACAATCAACTTAACTAGGACAACAAGGTTTTTGTGACAAAAGTTTCTTTAAAAGTCTGAAGTTCCATGTGGTTGTATGTATGTTAGTCTCCATGTCATTTGGTACAGTTTGGAAATCTTCATATAATTACAGTAACAAAAAAAGAAAGGGAAAAGAAAAGAAAACTAACAAGACTACAGTATAGAAAAGACATCAAGAACAACATTTTTGGTTTAACTTGCTCTTTTTTTGTACATTGCAAGGCTGTTTTTTTCTACCCTCAGATGGGCTTCCTGGAGCCACAGAGCCATGCTTATGAGGCTCAAAGGAGGAGTAATTCAAGGAAAGAAAACAAAAAATAATAAAAAAAATAAAAGCATAAAAAACATTGTGGCACCAGAAGTCACAAAAGGAACAGAGTGCTCCAAGTAACAGTTCATCTTTGAAGCTGGAGCAAATGGTTGTTTGGTTGTTAGTTTGGTTGGTAATTTTGGTTAAAACGCTTTTTTAGTGTGACTGCCTCTTTAAGAATGACAGCTCTGAGAACCCATCCCCTCTCTATGTTATTAATTTCCCTATTTATATATTGTAACCAACACAGAGAGGGGCGAGTCAACATTTGACTGGAGAGCTTTACTTGTCCAGCGGAGACAAGTACGAGGAAATGAAACGGGTAGCAACACGAAGAGGAAGAAATGAAGCAAGCATCTCTGTCCATCCTGTCCTGAAGTTTGGAAAATGTCCATCAAAGAGCAGAGGCAGAGCTAGAGAAAGAAAAGGACGGACAGAAAAGGGGAAAGAGGCAGCTGGAGCCACTTAAGTTCAGTTTCATCTAACGACTTCCCTCTGTGTGTCACACATGTCCATTGGTTCCAGAGTCCATTCCCATTACAGAGCTGTCAGTAATCAAATAAGGAGGTGGTTTTTAAAGCTGTTTTGAGCCTGCTTTCGGCTCCCGTGCCCAGTTTTGGTGTGCCCACAGCCTCTCACGTCCTCTTAACGAGGTCTCCAAAGCTTCCCAGAGTCCATTGGATGTATTTTCATTCTTTCATCTCACAAAAAAAGAGGTGATGTCTTGTTTTAAATATATCTATATCTGTATACAGGTACATGTTTGTTTTCACAGTGGGCAAAAGATGACCTCTATGGCAATAGCTTGCCTTTCTCTTGTTAATGTCCATTAAAATCAAGTATCCCGATGTAAGTCAGTGGATTCAAGAGTCCAGAATAAAATAAAAGAAACGTGTCTGGGGTAAAAATTAGTTTCAACTGCATTAAAGCTTTGGCCACATTCAGAGTTTTAAAGTAAAAACTGCTCAGTGCTTCGGTATCCTCACCCATTTTAGTTCTCATCTTTAGGATTTTCTAAATTTAATTTATTCTTAATCCAGCGTTGTGGTTCTGTTTATTTGGTGTGTAACACATAACAAAAATAAAAGGCAAACAAGGAAAAAAAATGAATTGATGCTGGCTCTTATGAAACACACACACATGAAACGATACACAGTCCATACTGGCTTCTTCTAATGTGGAGACATCAACTCTGTTGACCACAAAAGAGCCGAAATGATTACGCTTTGGAAATCAGAACGAACAGTTTCATTGAAACAATGAATAGAAAGATCATCATCACACCATAAAGTGGCCAGGTCAGTTTTTTTTCCCCTCAATTTTAGCAATTCAATTTAAAACTAGTGTTAATTTATGGTTTGAAAAAAATATATATACAGAAAACATAATACATAAAAGGAAAATAATAATACATGTTTAACATTATGCAAAAAATAAAATATGCATACTGTGAGAAATAAACTGTACAACTTAAGAATTTTTCAAATGATTAAGGTACACGTGGAACAGTTTTCAAAGAAATCTCAAGCTCGTAGAGCAGAACTGATATTTTTAAACAGCAACCTGTGGTTATTAACACCAAATCACATCTTTATGCTAGAAGAAGCACTTTAAACACATCTGAGATTGTGCCTGGTATTTCATTAGGGCAAATATATCGTCTATACAATTGTGGCCAAAATGTGGTTTAAATTTAAAGACAGTTTTGGTTTATTAATTCATCACATCAGTGAGAAGGTGGGGGCACCTATGCACATCCATTTTCATTGCAGCAACATGAAGTGGATGACTTCTTTGGATATGAAAGCATCCGAAATGTTTAACAAAACAAGAGACATCTTCAAAACACCTCCTACTTTTTTCTAGAAATAATAATGCTTTGGAATGAAGATGTCCCTTAAAAGCCTGTAATCTATGTGTGGAAGTGGCACCCTGCACAAACATACAAGTCACTGGTGGACCTCCCAGAAAAGGGGGGCAACAACACCTCAGCAAAAAGCCATTGGTTCCCTCTGAGACTAGTTGCAGTTTGACTGGCATAAACGTAAAAAACCTATGAGGCGCATCAGTACCAGATGTATTATTTACATTTTTTGGTAACCACCGTTACTTGCTTAACAAGTAAGCAACAACCTTGATTGGATGGAGGGGTTTTCAGCAATGTTCCATGCCAGCACAAAAAAAACATATAGAGGTCACTTTTCTTCAGCAACCAATGATGCAAAAAATGTACACAACAGTTTACAGTCATTTTAAAAATGAGGGAAAAAATAGATTGTGAAAATTAAAAAGCATTTAAATGATACAGGATCAGTCCTTGCTTAAAAAATCCATAGTGATATTTGGAATGCACTGTTCTTTACAAACATTATAGATCATTGGCTTTAAACATTGGTCTGTCCAAAAAGAAACTCGGCAAAATGTCCTTTGGAACATATATTCACAGTCTTCAAAGTTCCGTTTTTGCAACAAGAAAAAAAAAAAAGGGTGTTGCAGAGGCAAGAAATCGGTTTATTGTTTGTTTTAGTTAAAGCTTAGCCAAAAGCAAAATGAGCATGCATCTAGGTATTCTTTTTTTTCAAAAAAATCTACATTAGCAGCAAAACGTTATGTCCTTGAAGATCAGACCTTATACATTTTCTTTAAAAAAATGGACATTTAAATGTGACAAAAGTCAAACAAAGATTAATAACCTCTATCTTACAAACTGCAATGGCTCTGTAACGGTGCTACTCCACAATGCAAGGACACGGGCCCTTTTTGGTTTTTGGTATTTACGTAAAAAAGCTTCCCGTCTGCTTGCAAAGAAGCAAAAACGGCAACTCAGATACGTACTCCTTTATCTTTTAAAACTTTGTGTTCTTTCCTCAAAAAACAGCAACAAATTCTCAAGTATAAAGAAGCCTCTTATCTCATCTTTATGCACCAATGGTGAAAAGTGTTTAGTCTTTGGATTTTCTTTTTGTCTTAAAGCGTGAGAATTATTAGTAGTATCCTTTTTTCATTTTCATTTATGACAACAACAAAAAAATGTCAAGATGATAATAAAGACTGTAGCCACTCTACATGAAGAACAAAAGACCTGCTTTGTAGTGAACACATCTACAGATGCAGGGGAGAAGAGAAAATAAGTGCAGACAGAGGAACAAGAAATGACAAATATAAGTCAGACAGTGATAAGTGCACAAACATAACACAATAATTAAATAAAAAATAAAACTCTCATATGTCACCCAGGATCGTTTTGTTTTGGTTTGAACGATACCAACCAAATCTTAAAAATTTAAATAATTTTAAAAGAGGATCCTGCCTTGTCAAGAGGGGCGTTTGGGTGAACGTTTCTCAAGATGTTGAGAATAAGACGGAAATAATGCTCTGATAAATTACCTGTCCTTAATCTAGACTATCGGAATGACCAAGTCAACATCAAATGAAGTGTCATAAAATTGGACAATACAAAAGTTAAATGTACACAAAGTTTTTTTTTCAACCTACCATACTGTTTAAATTCATTTCCAATGCAACAATCTACGTAACACCAAAAATGCTCATATTAATCATAAATACAGAAGTTTTTTCATATCAAAACTCTTTTTTTTAATTGCCCATTGTTATTTATGCAATGATCTTCTTGTCTGGATATAATGGAATTGAATTCCCCCTTTTAAAAACAATTTCTGGTATTAAGATTAGCAAATTGTTTACCCTTTCAAATGCCCAGTAGCAATGCCTTGTTAAAATTTAATTCAACTTGTGTTTCTGTTGTTGAATCAAGTGAAGAAAAAAAGGTATTTCTTTGTTAAAAACAAAAAAGGTGTAAAACATGGATTTCTGTAACAGAAAAAAAGTCTTTGAGCTGCTGACCTGAGAATAAAATAGACATTACATTATTCTTTTACTTTTGCAAGCCATTGGTATCTGAATGCTTAAATAGCAAAATAAAATAAAAAATAAAAAACTGATAGACTATTCTCCCATACAGTACATACTGGCTTTTTGTGACTGTGCTCTTATGTAGAAATTATTAGCTTGTTTACTTGCATTTCTTGAAAAGGGTTTGTGTTTTTTGGGACATTTGTTAACTTTGAGGCAGTCCATTGCCATACAGTACAGCACTCTTCCACTATTACCCAAAACATAAGCGCCGTAATCTTTCTGTCTTCACATAGTAGTAGTATGCATGTATTTTAGTTGAGTTAAACAAAAATACAAATGAAAAAGAAAAGAGGAAAACCAGCATGTTGATATGGGAAAACAATCCACTAACATTTAAATTTTTGGTTACAAGCTTTGGAATTGCAGTTAGTTTTTACACATCTTTTTTCTGAAATTGGTTTGTATACTTTTAATGTATTTTTTAACATTGCTGCTTTTTATTTTTTATTTTTTATTTGTATTTTTTTTGTCGTTTTCTTGTATTTTTTTTTTTAAATATTGTCCATCACTGAAAGCTCTCTTACAATCTGATGGAGTCTGTTCCTACACTAGCCAGGTTACTACAACTATTACTGTCTTTGACAAAGCCAGGCTGCTGCGGCTCCTCTGCCGTCCTGCCCTGCCTGTCTGCTGACTTCTGACTGCTGTCAGAGTCAGACTCGTCGGTAAAGACGTCTGTTGGTATCGAGGTCTGAACTCCTGAGGTGCTCAATGAACTTGAGGTAACCGTTGAAGGTGAGGACACTGGAGGAAAAGAGGAGGGACTAGCATTGGGTTTCCCAGCTAAAGCTCTTGAGAAAGGGGCCTGGGGCCAGGGTTTGCTGGCAGCTGTGGTAGTGAGTGGGGCCTTAGAGGAGGAGCACAGGGATGAGGAGACAGCAGATGATGGCATGGTGGCTGATGTTGTTGCCAGGGTAGTGGGGCTGCTGATGGGATGAGTGGCAGACTGCGAGGTAGATGCGGTGTTAGGACTGGGGAAGCAGGCTGAAGAGTGAGGTAATAAACTAGTAGCGTGCTCTTTGGCATTTTTGACTGATCGCTTGATTGTTCTGTGTTTGTGCAATGCCGATTCCAGGTGTTGACTGAGTGCTTTCTCCCCATCCAACGTAGTGTCACAAGCCAGGCAGTCATAGAGACTTCCAGCTCCCACACCTACGCCACCGGGGACACGCAGCAACATCTCATGCAGGTTTGCCACAGATTGACCAAAAAAACAGTTCGATTTAAGGTGGGTAATAGCTGCTTCTTCCTTGGTGAAAACAGCTTGACACTTGCGACATGCAAGTTTACTCTGCACTTTGGGTACAATGTACTGATCAAGAGGGTGGTTCACAGCTTTGCCATCCATCTCATGCTGCTCACAGGGTACTTTGTTATGAGAGGAGGAGGAGGAGGAAGTGGGGGGTTCGTTGTGGGGTTTGCCCTTTTGCTCCTCTGTTTTAACTGAATCTTTGGCAGAATCTTTGCGATCCCCAACAGTTTGAGGGGGAACTGGAGTTTGGCTCGCCTTAGGTTGCTGGATCTGCTGAAGCTGCCTCTGCTGCTGCTGTAGCGCCTCCTGCAAGCTCTGCTGATATTGCTGGTAATGCTGCAGTAGGGAACCTGGAGACAGGCCCATAAGTGCTTGTGACAGAGCTGGGTTGTAGGGGAAGAGACTTTCCATTCCATACATTGGCTGAAGGTAGCCTCCTTGGAGTGCCCCAGGAATCTGTGGAGTGTAATAGGGGGAAAAACCAGGCATGAAGTAAGGTAGGAACTGGTTCGTTAGAAGAGCTGTGGGGTCTGATGCCAAAGCAGCCTGCAGAGCTTGAAGCTGGGCAGGATCTACCACATACTCCATTCCAGGTGTGGGCATAGAAGTGGCAGGAACAGCTGTGTCAGGTTTTTCCTTCTTGGCGCTGGCAGCAGAAGTGGAAGGAGCAGGGGTGCTTCCAGTTGAAGATGGGGTTGAGGGCTTCTCTGTCTTTTCTTTAACCTTTTCCTTCTCCTTCTCTCTCGACTTCTCAGGATCACGCTCTTTGGAGGGTTCAGGTCGCGAGCCAGAATGGGTAGAGGAAGAAGTGGAGTTGGATGTAGGAGCTGGGCTTGCATGGGAAACAGATGTGTTGGTCTGGGCAGGGCTGGATGCTGCATGAGACGATGAGGAGGGAGTCTTGTTAGGCAATCCAGAAGTGGGTAGACTTGGTGAGGGAACACTGGCACCAGGCATGTTCAGGAGGTTTGAAGGTTTGGGAGGAGTTAAAGCTGAAAGTTTTTTTTAAAGAAAAAAAGAAAGACTTGTTAGATATTTTTGGTAGATGTACAATTCTTTTTAAAATAACATATAGAAACAAAAGGCACAAACTCTACACATTGAAAAGCCAAATTAAAATTATGTGCATATTGAGCTCATAACACGAGCTTTGTTAAGAATTTTTAAAATAACTGTTTTTTCCAGTGTTGTTGTGTTCTAGATTTTTAGCATTTTGCATAAGATGTGATGAAAATAATTTGTTTTTCTACCAACAAAATATGGAAAAAGATCAGTTGGGAAAAAGTCAACAACTGTGCACATAAAATGTCAGCTCTATGTTAGTGAATGAATGCCAGATAATGACATACCTGAATTAGATGAGTTAAAGCTGGAAAGAGAGGGGCTACCAACCCCTGGCAAAAGGACAGGTGGGATGCCTTGCAGGTTCGAATAGGCTGACTGGAGATTTAGAGCTTGCATTGCGGGGTTATCAAACATTCCCTGCTGCTGCATGGCCTGCTGCTGTGCCAAGCCTAAAACTTCATTGGCCTTCTTAATTCGGTCCATCTCTTGCTGAGCCATGAGTTGGCGAACTGTTGCTGGGTCAAAATATTCTTTTTCCTTATCAATCTGGCTGCCAATTGTATCTTTAACTTTAGAGATGTGTTGCTGGGAGAATATATGATCACGGACTGAAAGGCGAGCACTGTACTTGACACCACACAGTGCACATTCAGTCTTCGGCCCTTCATAAGACGTCTGATTTATTCCAAAGTGCTTAGCCATGTTGAGTTTAGCCTTTTTCTCCTTGGCTCGGGCATTTTGAAACCACACCTGAACCACTCTCTTTGGAAGTCCAATATCATTGCCAAGCACCTCACATTCCAGCATTGTGGGCGTCCTGTAGTCATTAAAGCAAGATTTCAACACTTTCAGCTGGAGGTTAGTCATCTGGGTTCGGAAGCGCTTTTGACCAGGCCTGTCTCCACTGTCGATACTCCTGGTACCTGAGGCTCCAGGACTTGGTGAGCAGGGGTCAGCTAGGCTGGATGTCTCACTGTGGTCAATGATATTTTCATTTTCAAAGTCCTTAGCATAATAGCTTGTTGCAGGGCTTACCAGCCCTGAGGACATCTGGTCATCGTTATCAAGGATAGCAGCTGTGCCTCCAGACTTGGATAGGTAATCACCACTATTTTGGCAGTTTTTTGCATCAGCACTGTCATTATCAGCATTAGCTTCATCACCTGTAGTTGTGTCTGTGATAGCTGTATTCACAGAAGAGCAGTCATCATTATCCAGTTTGGTATGATCAAAGCTGAGGTTTACGGAGGACATTGTTGCACTCTCAAAGTCCTCTATTCCTTCAACTTTGATGGATGAAGGGCTCAGCAGACCCCTGGGAGACAGATCCATACTTTTGTTTACTGGAGACAAGGAGGAACTTTGCCCATCATTGTTTGTAGTATGAGCTACATGGGAGTAGCTTGCTGTGTCTAAAGCATCCATTTTAATTTGCATGTTCTCCGGCTCAGGTAACAGGCCAGTGAGAGTTAAATTGTATCCAGCACGTTTGGCTTCATGCCAATGGCGAGACCTAATGTGTGCCTCAAGGGCAGTTTTTGCTTTAAATAGAGCTCGGCAAAACGGACACCTACGGTGAGCCTGAGCTGGCCCTACAGCTCTGAACTGGCCTTTTCTCTCTCTAGCTCTCGTATTCTGGAACCACACTTGTACTACTCTCTTTTTTAATCCCACCTCATGAGCGATGTGGTCTAGCATTTTGCGAGTAGGATTTGAATCTAATAAATACTTCTGATAAAGAATTTCCAGCTGCTCAGGTGTGATGGTGGTTCTGAGCCGCTTGTCTCTCTGTGGCTCCTCTCCACTATTAGCGCTGTCATTTTCTCCTGGGCTAATATTAGCCTTTTCTTCTAGCTTTCTTTTTAGGGAATTCATGGTGGAGGTTGGGGTGGACGGAGAGGTGGCAGAGGTGCTTGGAATCTGAGGCATTGCCCCAGAGAGAAGCTGACTTGCCAGGAGAGGATTGCTGGGATCAAACAGCATAAAAGGCATGTCAATTGGACGGTCAAGGAATTGCGGATGGATGAACTGATTTTGCACAGAGAGGAAGTGTAGTTGCTGGTGTTCCTGCCAGTGCTCAAAGGAGGGAAAGCCAATCTTGCACTGCTCACACTGGTATGGGATCATTTGTTGTGCCAGTTGTTGTGTGGCAGAGGACAAGTGTGCATTGAGGGCCATGTGGGAGCTTTGTGATGAGGCCTGGCTTGTCTGACATGCTGAGGGGGCACACAGCTGCTGTTGCTGAGAGAAGGAAGGAGACGAATGCTTGGCAGATTTAGAAATATTTTGGATCTTTTCTTCTCTCTGAGATCTTTGGTGTTGTGGCTCAGAATGGGTTTGGTGCACATTTTCCTGCTTAATAGAAGTTTGGTTTTCTCTTGGATCTGTACAAATTTCTGGTAACTGCTTGGGCTTCTCATCATAGAGGTTTGAAGTTGTTGCTGGTGATGCTTCCTCTTTCTCAGTAGATGGGACATGTGCAAATGCTGAGGTTGAAGGAGGAAGAGGGCAAAGGCTTGAGGAGGAGGGCATCGGTGTGTGACAGGAAGACCCAGAGGGGGTATAACTATCATGGGAGAGATCCAATGAATCCTCATTTTGGCTGTCATACTGCCCATCCTCATCTTCATCTTTGTAACACAACTTCTTTTGGTGTTTTATCAAATCAAATATCCTCTGAAACACCAGGCTGCATTTTTTGCACTGGTAGTTCAGGTTTGATGTGCGGATGTATCGATCATTTGACAGTTCTCGTCTTTCACCCTCTTTCCCGCTATCACCTTGGTTTTCATAATTCTTTCTTGCCTTCTGTCGAGCGTTTTGAAACCACACAACAATGACGCGAGTAGGGAGGCTTAAAAGGTTGGAAAGCTGTTCAAATTCATCATCTTTAGGATAAGCGTTTGCATCAAAGAAGTCCTGCAGGACTCTCAGCTGGTAGTCTGTAAACCTTGTCCTGGATGATCTCTTACTTCCATAGAGGTCATTTTTTTGAGGTTCGGGGGAAGGAGGTTTGGAATCAACTTTTGTGTCCTCTAGAGTTGTTGTTGGAGGATTGTTAAAGTTGTACGGTGAGTCCTTATTGCGCTGGCGTTCTTTAAAAAGAGTGTTTCTGAACCAGTGCTTTATCACTTTCTGTGGCAGCCCAGACTTGTCCGCCATCTCTTTTATCTGTTCCTCATTTGGGGAGTTGTTGATATCAAAGTACTGTCGCAGGACCCTAAGTTGGTCATCGGTAATACGCGTCCGTGGCCTCTTGTTCTGTTGCTGTTGTAGCATGGCTGGTGTAAGCTGTTGTTGATAGAGCTGGGCCAAGTCTGATGCTAGGCTTGGTTCCACGGATGGTAACTGGGATGGCAACTGAGAGGGCAAAGACTGCAGGGACATAGGCTGCATCATAAGTGGTGAGAAGAGGGGCAAATCCATTGGCATGGGTATTTGTGTCATTGAAACAGGTGGTTGTGGGGTAGGTACAGTTGGAGGTGTTAGTGAAGCAGCAGAGACGGGAATATTTGGTGTGGGAGCTCTTTGGGGTGGAGGAGGAGGTGGAGGGGGTGGAGGTGGGGGTGGGGGAGCCGGAGCAGTCTCTGGTGTAGGAGGTCTAAGTGGATAGAGTTTATCATAATGCTCTCTGTACTCCTTTGCAAATCTCTCAAGTGACCTAAATGGGAAAAAGGCCTGGTGGATATGCTCTTGGTGACTCTTTAGAATGAGTATGTTGGAAAACAGCTTGCCACAAGCTTCACATTCCAGTTTCTCTAATCCCTCAATGGGGTCCACTACTCGTATTATTCCACCTGGACCACTTGATCCTGTAGTTCCACCTGTCCTTTTTTGAACTTTCTGTTTATTTTCATTGTATTGAATAACTAATTCAAATCCAAAGTTTTCCAGCAAAGCTTTAGTTGCATTTCCTCGAGCATCAGAAGCAATCCTTGGAGGAGGAAAGCCAGGGTCTTGGTTAATATTTAATGAAATTTGCTGAATGTCTTTCTTTTCTTTTGGTTTGGCATCTGTAGAATCTTTGTTTAAGTAGTCATTTTTTTCAGATGCATCCTTCTCTTTTTGTGTCTCTCTGTCCTTTTCATTTTGAGAAGAGGACATTTTCTGCTTTTTTTCAGCCTGCTGGAGGATAGATGCACTTTGCTGCAGCAAAGCCATCTGGCTTTGAACCTGTGAGTGAGACTGTTGCTGCTGCTGTTGGTGCTGCTGCTGAAGGTGGTGGTGCATCAGCTGCTGCTGCAAGCAACTTTGCTGGGCTGAGTTTTTTAGATCTTCTGACAGAGAAACGGCTGAGGATCCCGTCAGGCCAAGTACAGAACTGCCTATGTTGATTTCTGGGTTCAGTTGAAATTCTGCACCAGGGATGTAAAAAGGGAACAGCAACTGCTGCTGTTGCAGGGGTAGAAGTGCATCAGTTGTCATTGGGAAGTGCTGCAGCAACGCTGGATTGAAAAGCTGTGATTGTAAAAGAGCGGCTTGCTGCTGAAGCTCTTGCTGAAGTTGGGCTTGAGCTTGAGCCTGAGCCTGAGCCAACTGCTGTTGTTGCTGAAGCTGTTGTTGTTGCCCCCTGGCAGACAGAATTTCTGCAAATTTTGACTTTTTTGCTTCATGATTCTCAGATGGTGAGGAACGGCAGCTTGCAGAAGAATTTCCCAAACTTTCAATGTGGTGAGTTTGGTTTCCTCCGTGAATATTGTGAGGTGCCTGAGAACCAGTCGAACTGTGGTTAGTTGAGCCGGTAGTTGAATTACCAGCTGGACTTGGACTAGATGTTGACGTGCTCATGCTGGATCCTCCACCTATTAAACTATGAGAACTTGCAGAGCCAGTGATTCCACCTGCTGCTTCAAGTTTGGCTGCCCTTGCCTTGGTCTGGTGTAGAACAGAGCGCATGTGAATTTCCAGAGTGGAACTCTGGCTGTATGCCACATTACAAGTGCTGCACTTGAATGGCTTGTTGTCAGGGCTGCTGGTAGGCTCAGGTTGACCTGTAGTTGATTCCTGGAGAGCCCGCTTTACCTTGTGCAAGTGGGAGACAGAGTTATAGTGAACCAAAAGAATGTTTTTCTGTGTGAAAGACTCTTTGCACACAGTGCACTTGAAAGGACGAGAAGGATCCAAAAACTTTTCCATCGTAAAGTTGGGACCTTTTCTGAATGGCAAAGCACGTTTGGGTTCAGATCCAGAGTCTTCCTGCAGGGAGCCAGAGTCACTGCCTGTTGGACTTTGTTTTTCTTCTGGATCACTGTCATCTCCCTCTTTGTCATCTTCTCCCAGACTTCCATGCTCCTCACCAAGTGTTAGCTCGCTCATTGCCATGATGTCACCATTCATCAATAATCCTCCATAAAGTTGCTGGATATCAGCCTCGCTCAGCTCCAAGTGGCTGGTTTCTAGGTGCTTTTTCAAAGCTTGCAGTGTTCTGAAGCTCCTTTGGCAAAGGCAGCACATGGTGGCTGCCCTGATCACGTGGTACTGTGAATGGAGTTGTAATTTCTCCACAGTCTTGAAGGCCAGGCTGCACTGGTTACATCTGTACTTGTAGACGTGACGATCTGAAACAGGCAGCTGGGGCCTTTTGTTGTGAACTTCATTGAAGTGCATTTGGAGGGAGTTGGAGGATTTGAACACTTGATTGCAGCCTTTCTTCCAGCACAGAAACCCAGTAGCATCTTCTCTTTCTGACTGTGGATCTTCCAAAGGTGACTTGCGAGCTTCAGCCATGTCTGTGGAAAGGGATACCCCTTTCTCTGAATCAACTTCTGATGCATCTGTGAATAAATCAGTAGAGAGAAAGGCTATTCAACTTTATCCCAAAATAATATAGGCAATAAGAAATCATTTGGATTTTTACAGTTAGGAATGTGGGCAAAAAAGAAAAAGTGAAAATAAAAGTAATGCACTCAGATACTAACCAGCTTGCTTCTTTGTATCATCAGAATTAGAGTTGGATGGAGCGTGTGGGGTGCTCTGGGACTCCCTGTCTGGACTGGGCACAGGTATGAACATACTTGCTGGTAGTACCTCAGTAGCTGTCACCTGTGAACACACAAAAAAAGACATTTAAGAGTTAAACCTAGTATCTAATAATGTTTATTTTTTTAGTTCAAACAAAGAAATCAAAACCTGTGACAAAATCAACCTTTGTAAAGTAACATAGGTAAATAAAATCTCAATAGTTTTCAAATTATAATTATTTTATACTTAGCAATGCATTGTAAATTCTACATTAGCTTCCAAATTCTCGGTGTCCAAATCGAAATAGTACTCAATTAAAATATTTGCTTTCTTTCCTTGTCATGATTTAAGGTATAAACATATGTAATTGTCAGACAACCTTTAATTTTGTACATCTATTTTCCAATTACCAGTAGTAATAAATTAGATTTTACACAAGAACTTCAATTTTCTTTTTTGTAGTTTATTCTAATAGATTTTTGCTGATCAGAATTAAAGTATTTTTATATTTTGTATTTCACTTTTTTCTTGAATATGTGAGAAGTAAAACGTCTGATCTATAGGACTGGACTTATTTATTCTGTGCACTATTGTACTCTCATATTTGTTCTGGATCCAAGATGACCAGAATTGGTCTTGAGCAACAAGGATTTTAAAATAAACAAGAGGGATATCACGAAAATTTGCTCAAATTGTGACGTCTTTTCCACATTTAACCAAAAATATCAAGTACATTTTTCCTTGTTTATGAAACTAATCTACTCTGAATGAAATGCATAACGTGCATGGAAACTCAAACAAACAAGCAAACAATAAAAGGATTTACATTACAAAGTGGGCTGCTTCTAGACAACTGCTTCATTAGGCCATTAGAGAAAAGACTGGAGTATCCCAAGGTCACTTTTAATTCAGACAGCCTAATTGGCAAACATAGTTCAAACGGCTATCATCCAGCCAGACTCAGAATTAATGAAGCACAATTATTTTCATTACCCCTATCTTACTCAGACAGAAAACGAGACATGGAATGAAGAAGGGAAGACTTGAGCCGTTATGCATTTTATATGCTCTGCTGTCCACATACAGTATGTTGTGTAGAAAGGTGGACATGTGGAAATGCAACCACAACAAGTGAATAAATAAGGGAAATGGTTGAAGAGTGAACACGTCATTATGCACACTTGGCAAGAAATAAACGTCACCTATTCCAGAATTAATTAGGATCCTCTATGTAGACGTGAAATAGGATAAAGCACCTTTCCATCTGCATTCACCAGCTGTAAAAAGGTGCTGGCTTTAATGTGTGTTATATTACCTCTGTTCTATCTCCTCTTGTAGTCGTTCAGTACATTACTACCTCTATAAAAGGAATAAATATTGCCATCTACTATACTAATGTGCTTGCCATTTACTTTCGAGATGGGGGATGGAGATGGTTAGGCAGCAGACAGAGCAATGTTTTATATGGTGATTGTCCAGCAAGCTATTTAGCTTCACAGAACAGAAAAGAACAAAGATTTGCTCAGTGATTTACAAAAAAAATTGGAAGAATAAATTTTTATTTCTCCTAGATGGATGGGTATTAAAGGAAGCCGATTTTTTTTAACCAAAGCAGTACTTTAGATATAAATCTAAGCTGAAAGTCACTGATTACTAGAACCTACAAAAACATTTTATTTTATTTACTTTAAGGTTGAGTGCTGCATATTACCACTCTGTTGTTAAATCTTTGATTGACTTGTAGAGAATAACATCTCTCCTCCTTTCAGAGGGAAATTCATGAAGTTGTGTAACTGCTCATTAACTATTGGATAATCTGTGTCACAGTTATCAACACTGAAGATGAAACGCTTTGTTTTGACCAACACACAGGTAATCACAGACATGGCAATAATGTCAGCTCAGTAATAAATGAACTGGGAACTAAAAAAGCCTGCCCATCTTGAGATAATAGGAAAAAAGATACGAAAATATATTATGAATTCACCTCTCCAAATGACTGTAATTAGAGCAGAGGTTCAAAAGGCATGCTGAAGATGAGCGCAGATCGACAATGAATACGAGGAGAAAAATTAGAATCTTAGAATGTCTCATCATTTCAAGCTAGTGAATGGGTTTGCCTGCAGCCATTTAACAATTAGCAGCATTCTTTGTGTTAAAAAAAAAAAAGAGCTAAATGTTGGCAATTTAGAGCAGTGAATGCATGAGAGATGATTGTTCGCACAGCTGAACAGCGGGCTGAGGGATTCATTAAGAGCCAGTTACTTATCCGTTTGACATTGCTGAGTCCTTCCACTGGTCCTTGACCTGACCCAAAGCCCACAATGTGATTGTTGTAATGTGTGTTAATAGTAATGCTGAGGTGATACCAAACAGTGGAGATCTGATTAAATTTGTAATGCAAAATAAACAGCTAAGATCTAACTTTTCAGTGTAGGACTGTGGAAAAAAATGATTTATTTAGTTTTAAAGAGCAATTTTCAGCAGCACAGTTGCATAACACAGATAAATATATACATTTACTTGTTTTGTTTTGTTTACATCTCTGCATACTAGCTTATTCACTGATGTATAACTTGGCCTGGGATTGAACCCTGATCTCCTGATCAGTGAACAACCTCTCCTCCTCTAAGACACAGTCACCCCAATTAAAGAATTAAACACAATCTACACTAATATTGGCTCTTTTATTTAATTTACTTCTAATTATTTGTATAGTTATAATCAAACTGTGAAAATAGTACATGGGCTTGTTGCTTAACAAAAGAGTAGTTTAGGCCCAACATTGATTTTTGAATGATCCAAATCACATTCAATCATAAAGTGAAAATTCAGTTTTTTGTACATCACTTAAAGTGCCTGTGACTCCATATTTAAATCACTTTATATTAAACAGGTGTAATCTTTGATGCCTCTAGATTAGCGTTGCACCATTATAACTCAAAATACGCTGTAATTATTTCCTAACGAGCAACTCAGAGATCAGAAGAAAGCGCCGCCTTCCGGTTCTGCTGGGTTTCTCCTTATTTGGCAGCCTGGCACTTCTGCTGCAGCAGGGGGCAGTGTTGTCACGTGAAAGAGAAACGAAACTGAAACTAAACACTACACGGTCTATGGTCAATGGCGGCGGCACTGCCTCGCTCCAGTTGTCGTGAACGTGCATGTGGGAGGAGAATTTACCATATAAGCAAGTCCGGATCACTATGACCTCATAGCGGGCTGGAGTGAAAAAAACAGTTTGAAACCTGGGTCTGAAATCTGGAAGAGCTTCTCACTGGCTGTACTAGGAGACCGATGGATGCCGTTTTTTGCTCTTTCTGGCAGGTTTAAGGTGAGAACTCAACGTTGCAACATGATAGATAAGTCAGAAAACATGGAAAACCATGTCATGGGCACTTTAAGCAAAGAATGGCTCTAAATGATCACAAACTAGTAACCTTTAATTTGATTTCCATTTAACCTACATCAAATTAAATAATAGCTTATAAAAATGTACTTCAGTGTAGAAATTGTATTGCCTGATTGCTTCCATTGAAGCACACTCTTAAAAGTTGCATGCAGATTTAGGCTTACAGGAACATTTAGGCATAGCACTGGTTTGATCTTCATTTGGAGTCTGTGAGCAATTATTTACAATGCAGCATTCTCACTTTACAGCAGCTGTTAATCTTTATTATTCAATGTCACAGGAGAGAGAGAGTGATGCTCACATCTCAATAAAATCAGCTCTTTTCAGGTTAAAACACATCAGTGTGTTTAACACTTTACCAGTCAAACAAAACAAAAGTCTAAAGTTTCAGACATTCACACTAAATCTCATCCGAAATACATGCAACAACACAGTACTTACTGTGGCAATCAGCTTGTCCACGCAGTCAGGTGCAACGCTGTGGAGGTGTGTGAGGTGGAACTGCAGGTGGATCTTGTTGTTGAGCGTGTCCTGACACAACGGGCAGCGTAGCATGGGCTGAACAGAGTGCTGCGTCATCACGTGCATTCTGAGGCGATTCAGGTCCGTGTTGGTGAACTTGCAGTAGGGGCACTGGTACATCTGAGTGGTGGTTGAAGCAGGCACCGAAAAAGAGAAGGAGTGGAGGAGAATACAGGGTTAGCGGGGTGAAATAGGTGCTGTGTGCACATTGAAGAGAAGATGTAGATCAGGAGAAAGGGTGGATGCCCCCCTCCATTAAAGCAGCAGATCCCTCTGATCACAGACACGTGTAAAAGTGAGCACCACCGAGTCCTGGCACTCACTTCAAAGTGGTCTCATCTGTCAAGTACCTATATTGATTTCCCACCTTATATACAATTAGAAGTGCTACCCAGGAAGAAAGGCTGAGATAATTTTGAATGTATTTTAGAAGAAAATTTGCATAACATAAGACAAGCCGGTAGGACATCTAATATACTGAATTATTAGTGTATTTTTATGCTGAACTGATGTGCAAATGTAAGAGCTATATTTAGATCTGGGTAATTTAGGAGGAGATAACGTTGAGCAAAACGCTTTAAATCAAAGAAAATCTGTGATTTATAAACATCACAAAGCATCAGTATTAACATAACTCTGGTTTGTGATGCTCACCTGCTCCGCAGCTCCCTTCTCAGCGGTCCTGGGACGCTTCGAGGAGAGCGGGCTCTCAGACGTCTCAGACTGGGATGAGGACCTTTTGGGGGGAACAGGTGAATCCGACTGGTGCCTTTCCAACTGGCTGGACGAAGCTGAACACATTCACACAGACAAACAGGAAGATGGAGAGAGGAGAGCAGACACGTCAAGATCATTTAAGAACTTGGCATCTAGGAAGCAAGTCAATCAATAACACTGGATGAAGGGCTTTGGAATGCCGTTCCTGAATGTGATATAATTGCATTTGATGGAAATTGTGGTGTGAAAATAGTGTTTTTCTCATGTATAAAAATCTTACTTTTGTACTTGTTCTCCCACACTGCTGAGGGATCCACAACTAACAGACAATGAGCCATTTCTTTGATAGCACTGACTTATCATGACATCAAAATAAACTGATAAAAAATATTAGTTTGCCACATGATGAAGATTTAGGTCACATATTTTCAGTTAATTAACTCACCTTTGACTTTATTCAATAGTTAAAACCTTCATCCTGTCGTTTGTGTGTATTCCTCGTCCAACTTAAACGTCAGTTGATGCAAATATATTCTCATGTGAATGATCATTTTGATGTGTGTTTTTTTAAATGTATTACTGTTTTTAAATTGACCAGTAGTCTGAGTTCTTTTTGATGAAAATGTATTTATAGGCCTTTCTCAGGAAGCAATTTTAAGGAATTAAGTTTAATTTTTTTAACTCAAAAACTAAAAACACTGGTTTTGCATTTCTGTTTACTTCACTGCATCGTGCTTTCTGCCACAGGTCTGTGACAAGTAAAGAAAAGTAGAGCAACACAATGAGAAAACCTGTTCTCAAACCCCTGCACAAATTCCAGTACTTCCCCCAGAGCTGCTTTGCATATGACAACAAGCCTTTTTTCAACTCCTAGATTTCAAGACATAATAACATGCCACTGGGCACAATGATGGCATCAGAATGACTATTAGTCACATCCAAGTGTATTCACATACTACGGTGCTTTAGTGTTCACTCTGTGGAAATGTAAAAATATACATATATAAAGGCTACAGTCATTGTCAGGTGGTGTCAGTCTTTTCAACTTTTTTAAAGACAATTGAAGTTTCACAGGCAACCAGACCACATTAAATTAGATAATCACTTGGAAACTATGCTGATATAGCAAAAATAACATATTTTTCCCGTTTCTGCACAGCAAGTCCTCATGCAAGAGTTAACCTGTACAATATTCAGATTTTTAAAGGAAAAGATCAGCTAGAGAGGTAAAGTGTGGTAAAACAGCATAAGCTCACCAAGACACTAAATCCACACAGACCCTGAACAGGGTGGGGGAGGGGTGGGGGGGTAACTGCCTCACTTTGTCAGTTGAAAGAGTTCACTGTGAAACTTAAGGAGTTCTCTCACAACCCCTTAACAAGCCCATAAAGAGTTAAATTTGGCCTGATTTGTACAGTTCTGGGAGGGCAAATTGAGAACAGAGGGCACCACTTGGGGGGGGGGGGTCAGGTTAAGCAGGGCTGACCACGCTCCTGCTCCAGACATTAAAACGTCAGCTCCAATCAGGACAGGGGCAGCTGAGGTGATTACCCAGTGGGGGACCTGGCTTCTGGACAGAGCAGGCTGCAAGATCTCCCAGAGACACCGGGATCAACCACGGAGACCCTATTAGGGTCCAGTCACAGCCAATCCTATTAAACACATCCGCCAATAAACAAAGGGAATGTTAAACAAAAGGAACCTCCCATTCGCTGACATTAACCTCTCAGTCATGGTACTGTCCTCACCAATTCATCCTCCAACTCCACTTCAGTTTACTACTTCTTACCTCTAGAGCTAAACTTATAAGGAAAACAATGGGGAACATCTGTGTTCATGTTCCAAAAATACATTTATTTGAGATTTGAGGTTTCAGTTGAACTCAATTGTACTAGTTCTCTCTAATGTAATCATTTTTTGTGGTTGCGTTGGATACTATAGTCGAGAAACTGGTGTAAACTCTCAGCACATGACCCTTCCTCTCTCCTCCTGCAGCTCATTGTTTCAATAAGCACCTCCTTGACTATAATTAACACCCACAAGGTGAGGAAGGATGACGTCTCTCCATCCAGCAGAAAAAGATTAATAAATAAAAATAATGTAATACTGTATGTGCAACTGCATTTTTTTTTTAAAGAGAGGATTAACAGAGGATGAGGTAAAATATGAACATAAGGTGGTTAACTCCCAGCTGTGAAAAGAACACAAAGTAAACGTGGATTACTGTAAGTATCAAGCATCCTCTCAGCCCCATGATTAAGAGAATAAGCAAAGTGATTATACTTTCACAGCTGCTCAATTAGCACCAGAGAGGTGCAACAAGTGGCTGTTTATGCCAAAGCACAGCAACGCTGCTGAGAAAAAAGAAAAAAATGAGGCTTCAAACCTGCTTTCTAGTTCAGGTGCTTCATGTTTAAGTGTGAACGAGTGAGACAGCGTGTAAAGTGAAGGAGGATGGAGGACTGCAGAGCCTCACTGTGGTGAAGTCGCTCTCGTCACGGCCAATTAGGACTCCATAAATCAAATCCATCGAGATCCTTCTGAGAACACCGTCGCCAGCTCCATGACTGACTTTAACTACTGTATCAAATTTCTCAGTGTCAAGAGATGATGCTGAGAAATAAATAAAATAAAAAAAGTTTAGCTTTAAGGTTTTTTTTTTATTATTATTGGGTAGTGTAACATGGCAGATTAGACACTGTTGTCCAAGGACAGATGTGACACAGGGACGTGATACGAGGAGGGGTTCAGACCCAATGACCGAAACACTCTGCTCTGATGGAACATGGTAAAGGACTTCACAGGGACAAAAAAATCCCTAGTGGGATATGATAAAAGTGTGAGAAAAAATATTAAAGGGTACACAGTGTTTTACTTTCTGAGGATCAGAGGGTATTTATAAAAGTATAGTCCTATTATAAATGGACTTTTTTGCCATTTAGAAAAAGTTTTGTCCAAAGTGGTTTAGAAGTGAAAACAAAACCTTTAAACATCAGTACATTTAGAAACTTAAGCAAAAATATTGTTTAAATATTTTGTTGTAAAAAGAAAAAAAACTGTTTTAAGAAGAAGCTAAACTTTATTTTTAGAAAAGAAATTAAGAGTTTTTGCAATTCTCTTTAAAAAAAAATTGATGAAAATGTTGGGATGACTTCAGAGGCCTAAATAAATCTACAGTATATTTACACAGTAAATGTTAGTAGATGAAAAAAATCTGGCATTGAAAAGAAAATACTAAATGGAGGTCTTTGTATTTTTTTTCTTTTTAAAGAGAATTATTCTTTCCCAATGATTTCTGGAGAGCAGGCCCTGATCTTCACTACTTTTTTTGACAAATGCGTATAGTGTTTTTTTTTATATATATCTTTCCTTTTGTTAAAGCACACAGGCAGAGCAAAGAGGGAGTAAAAAAAATCTACAAGCCAATGAGGTGATTATTTATTCATGTCCTTTTCCGTAAACCGGAGGCTTTTCTGCCGTCGAGTCCCGTAAGTGAATTGGACTTTGGCACCTTGTCTCTCTTTCATAGCTGGACTTTATTATTCAAGTTGCAAAAGGGCTCGCAGCTCTCAGCACCGCTTTCTGGAGCAATCCCTGCAGCCTTGTTGTGCTTACAAAGAGGAAAAAAAAGATGGCTGCTGGACAGACTGACTGACACAGCACAGACTGGATTAACCACAATAGGTCATCTTGCATAGAAATCTTCCAGGAGAGGAAAATCACAGCTGTCCTTAATCTATGTCCTTGAGGGAGGTTGTTTATGATATAAAAGTAAATAGTACTGAAAGATGTGCAAAATCAAAAAAAATGATTGTAGGTGTTTTGAAGAAGAATTCCTGTCCTACTGACTGAGACGAGGTGCTCATCATCTCTGCAGCCTCTTATACTCGTTATTACACTTCCTGTTATGTCACAGCAGCTCCAGGCCTCAGTTTATTAATCATAGCCCATCATACATTCTGTCCATGCTAGCGAAACAATAACTTTAATGTCTCTTTACCCACCAACAAACAACAATCAGGGTAACATCTTTAGCTCTGCAAAAAAATAAATAAATAAATTAAAATCCCTATGCACACTGAACCCCAGAGATCTTCCATGGAAAACCCATCTTCTGACACCCGTTTCCCTGAAACCTTTCACCTTCACACAGCTGAGACCTCCCGACACCATCCTGCTTCTTGTGCTGGAGAAAATCCTCACCTCTATTCCCCTGGCAAGCTGGATATTAATATGGAGATGATTCAAGTCCCTCAGAGCTACAAGTCATTTTCTGTCAGTGCTATGCTAACAATATTGCCCACCCCCACCCCCATTTCAAAGCAGGTCTTTTTAATCTGCAGCCGGTGTCAGAGCCCAAAGCAATAAAGGCCACTGCTCGGTTTCATCTTTTATTTCTGAAGTAATTACTATGCAATAAAAAAACTGAAATGCTCAACTTTGAATCAGAAAGAGAAAATATAAATTAGGTAATTTATTATTATCTATAAAGTCAACAACTTTATGCTTACAACATAACTGTCTTTACTAAAAAATATTTAAATATATTTTTTTTTGTTGCTCAGGCTGCAGAGAACAACAGCATGACAAGTTATTCACCTTAGCAGGACAACACTCTGGCTGTTAGAAACCTTGTGGTAAAACTCATAAACACTGAGCTTTCAGGGAGGTGCCTCACAAACAAGGACAATTTATGGCCTATTATCTTCAAAGACAAAGGGAATTATAATTTGAGGGATGACAAACACTCGAAGGACGTGACATGAATATGTAAACATCTTCAATGCTCCGTCTCTCCTGGATTCTCACACTACTTAGAGTTTAAAAGCAATAACAAATCACCACCGCCCTGAATGGCCTACAGTTTAAAGTACCAATAATATAAACTTGAATTATTTAATTTCAACCAAGCACAGGCATGCAATTTCAACTTCAGCAGAGCTCACATAAAATCTGCATATCTGCACTGTTATATGGAGAACAATTGGTGTTATTTGGCAAGTGTGTTTCTGAATTGGCACGGCCAGAAGACTAACGGCAAGGAGCAGAGCTGAATTAGGAATGAGCAGACTGCAATGCCTCAGAGCCACGTCTAGGGGATGCTAATCATCATGTTCGTTATACAGATTACACAAAGCAGCCTGAGTGTACAGCACATCTGCTTCGTTTGCCCACCTGAATGTGCACACGTGCTCGCCGAGGCACATCAACACAAAGACAGGTGGATGTGCAGCACAGATTTTAAACACATCACTCCCTGCAGCTGCTTCATTCAGACTGCTTTTCAGATTTAGAGCCGACATTTATCTGAAAGTACATTGAAATGATTTGAAAAATGAAGGCATGCTGCAGAAGCATCACAGGCTCAAAAGGAGGTCAAATATGACTGTGTGTTTATGTAAATAAATAAACACAAATTTGTAAGTGTATGGTTTAAAAAAGTGTTCTGAATTAAAATATATATTGTTTTTGTTGTTGTGCTTGATCAAGTACAGTAACAGAAATATTTATACACATATGTATTTTAATCCACAACCTAAACTGATGCCAGTGTGACCTTTGATTGGTGCTTCATAAAAATGTAACAAAACACACCTACACACCCAACCGGATCACAGACAGAAACTAGATTTGAAATGGAGAAAAATAAAGCAAACAGCTGTTAGGAGCTTACAAACTGATGCACATGTATTTAACGATTTTAAAACCATCTTCTAAAATTGTTATTAATATTTTTTATTATGCTTTAGAAAAATGTAAATAAAATACTGGACAGCTGTGCATTTTTATTTTGTTTTGCATGTTTACTATTTGCCTTCATTTTCTTTAGCCTATTAGTCTGTGGAAGACCCAAACTAAAACATCATTTTTCACCTCTTGCTTCCACTATCTATGATTGGTTAATTGAATATAGGGAGGAAGTCAAAGAAAGAATTATTCATCTGCTTCCACTAAACCCCGGAACTGAGATGCTACATGTTTCAGTTTCTCCTAAATAAATGCCCAAATTTAGCTTTACTTGACATATATTTGAAATATGTTCTATCAGGTGCAAAATTCCCACTGTTTCCCACCCATTCCCTTTGGACTCTTCACCCTCCTATTTGTTCCTATACGCACTCACATGCTGCATAGAAACACCATCTGCTTTAATAAAAGTTATGATCCTGTTCATATAGTAAAGCCTATAACCAGACAGCTTCAGCACGATGACAAATGTGCAAGAAAAAGGCTCATAACCATCCATTTATGCATATTTTATACCTATAGCATTAAACATGACCCTTTGAATTTCTAATCATGAAGGATGACTCAGTCACAGCACACCCAGGTCTAAAATATGTTTTAATTACTTTTAAAATTAAAGCATTTTCTTCAGTTTAAACAGAATCTGCTTACGTCAGAAACAAAAATCAGCACAACATATTGTTTGCAGTGTTTTCAAGAAAATGACATTTACATACATTTGTATGCATTTACATGTGCATCTATGTATTGTCCTGGAAACAAATAAAGCGCAACAGAATAATGAAGGAATCTTTCAAGAGATGACAAGCCAAATACATATGCATTTTACAAAAGGCGTCTGATGTACCTCTAAATGATTTTAATGAATACTGAGGAGCCGTGGAACAAGAAAGAGAAAATAAGATTGACAGTGGCTTTAAAAAGGAGGATGCCTTTTTTTCTGTGTTCGCTAATACTGTCTGTCTGACAGTGACTGTCATTTGTAAAGGAACAATGTTGCGCTCTGTTCCAACAGCTACATGACAACCATGAGAAGGAGTACTTCAGTAGTTCTAATGAAGGATTTTAGAAGCAGCTCAGCCTCAGACAGCGGGAGGCTGAGCACCTTTCTCAGAGATAACAGGTTGGCCAAGACTCCCGTACGACGTTTTTTAACAAACACATCCTCTGTGCACTTACTATGCAACATTTCAGACAATCACCAGCTCAAACAAGTGCTCCTCTGTTTACCAAAAGCATTGTGAGTTCCTCCTCGCTTCCTGCCAACAAGACAGGTTTGCTACATCTGCTCTGAATGGGCATTGTATTCATCAATTGGAGAAAGTTTGAAGCAGAGAAAGAGACCGTTCCATTAAACTAAAGCTGTCTACTTTTCACTGACAACACAGCCTTGAACCCACCACACCGTCCCATCCACCCACCCTTCCTCTGACATCAAACAGAACCTCAAGACCTGGTTCCCTAATGCAATGCTATTTTTAACTAAGCGTTTCTAATAAGCTGCTGGAAAGCTGTAAATTTTTCATATGCAAGCACATATTTCCTTTGTGAAAACACAGAAACACACTTATTTGCTGATTAGTGACTGACAGAAGGGAGGAAAGGAACTGAATATGCTTGTATCAAATTGCATGCCTTTCAAAAAGGAGGAATCCTAATGCAAGGAGTCGTCTTCCTGTGCACCACAGGTATGAGTGAATTATTAATCGGCCAGCTCATTTTAATGCTTTTTAAAGTGCTTTATTTTGATGTGCTAAAACATACTTTTAGCCATATTCAGTCAGGCATGCATATCATTATTTCTTCCATCAAAGAGGAGTGTCGCCCTTTCAAAGAGCACAAACAACTCAGCCTCATTTAAAATAGAAGTTCAAATATCAAAGACGTTTTACAAAGGCTAGGCTTCAAACACTCTGATGAAGTTTTTTCTTTTCTTTTTATTTTTTTCCAGTACTTTATAAAAACTTCGGTATGCAAAAGGTGCAAATTGTTTTGCAGCTTTTAACCTGACTAGTGTAAATCAAAACATCTGGCAGTAACACAAGAAGCTAGACAAGTGAAAGACGTCTATCCAGGCCTGCTACTGCTCAGTGTCATTACCATCAAATATCTTTTCTATTGAGTAGGAGATGTATAATCTGCCAGCTTTGTTTTTGCTAACAGAGTAAATTGAGCATGAAAAATGAAGCTATGTTTCTTATAGTGTGCTTCAAAACTCTGAACACAATCAGTAAACAAAGCTCTACATATATGATTTGATGCAGCGATGCACAAAATCTAGTTTTAAACTAAGGTAGCTTCTCATATAATGACATTTTGTGTTTTCACTCCTCTTTCAATTTGCAGAAAGAAATCATTACTGTTTCACCACTTTCTCTAAACAGAATATAAGTGTTAAATTCAGTACTTAAACCTGATGAAACGTATTGCAGCTTCATTTTTACAGGTCACACAGACTGTAAAGAGTAAACGACAACATCTTGTCTTCTAGTCACAATACGAACAACACTGGACATACAACTGCTAAAATAACTAACAGGCTGTTATATCCAGTTCCTCACTGGGCTGAGACTGTTGGCAAAAAACCCTGAAAACAGCATTTGTGAATTCCAAAAAGTCTCAAAATGTTTGCAGGGTTCTAAGTGTTGTTTGACATCGCTCCTGTGGAATTTTGAACTTGTTTTAAATGATTGCAAGAAGATCATCAAGGCGTCTGGAGGTCACCTGGAAATATTCCTAATTTAGTCTTTGTACGTAAAAAGGAAATGCACAAGTAAAGTGAGACAACTTTGAGAGGAGTAGGCAACCAAATTGCAGATAAAATTAAGAAAAACTGCAAGCAAGCAGTCATAATTAAGAGACCTTGTCAAAAAATTGCAAAGAAATATTTACACAACAGTTACGACTCCCTCCTGCCCCATAGAACCTCTCACAAATGTGTTTTACATATCATGATTACAACAATTTTCTTTTAGCAATCTAGCATCTCCAGCTAGTTGCAGACCTGATACCAGTTTCACTTCTGCTATCAATGCAGATCTTCTGCTCTGTTATGGCCTTCAAGACTTCCTGCAGCCACACCAATATTCAAACACCCACACAGGGGTTCAAGTTTAAGCTATGGCCAAAATGTCAGGTAACACTGATAATTTAATTAGGCTGGAAAAAACAGCAAACCATTTTTGTTTAGGAATTAGAAAAATAAACAGTGCATGGGTATTCTTTTTTGTTGCAAAAACTTAGAAGTGCTCCTAAATCATTATGATAAATATAACAATGAAAAACACTAAAACCTAAAATGTTTCTCTAAATATTAAAAGAAATAGCATTGTTTAAATATTTAGGCCTAAAGTTTATCCTTTCACGCTGATGCCAACACATCATCTACACACATTAAAAGTAAACAAACTACTGTGATCTGAACAAATTAAACATAAATGTTTTGTCAGTGTCCAACTGGATGTGCACAAAGAAAATGTGAAACCTCAGTGTGTGTGTGCACATGTGCACTACTGAGGATGCACATACAGGCCTTGCTCATCTATTGAGTAAAGACAAAATATGGGTCACATGTCAGCTGAACATATTACATAAATTGACACTTTGTCCTGACTGAACTGCTCATGTTGAACTTTAATAACTGGACACATGAAAGGAGGATGTTTGTAAGGTTGATGTGGAAGTTTTTAAATCTGTTGAAAATATGGAAAAAAAGGTTTTAATTATAAGTCAAAGTGTTTGATTTAACTCTATAAATGCCTGTTGTTCAGCACCAAACTGCTGCATGGCCATCCAGGTCCCTAGTGCTCCCTAAATGTGTGTGTAAATATTGGCCTTACCTGTCCCTTTGGTGAGCTCCTTCTCCCCCCCACTTTCTCTGTCTTTGGTTTGGTCCTCCTGGTCTGTGGTGGTCTCACTAGCAGCCTCCACATCCTCGCTCAGCTCTCCTGTAGGGGGGGAGGGAGAGTGGGATATGTAAATCACCACGCCATCAGAATTGGTGGAAGCACTTAAAGGGACGGCAGCATTTTTTTCTATAGGAGCTTGCAACAATTACATTTGCTGACACACAGTTGCAAGGCTAGCAGACAAAGAGGGCAGAATCTGCTTTCTGTCCTGTATCGGCTAATATCGCTGTGAAATTTACTCAGACTTGAAATATAAAAACACTTCAATTAGGAGTGAATAGGAAAAACAAATACTGATTCATCTTTTTATTGTTATTAATAGCATCCAGCCTCAAAACCATGATGAAAATTAGATTTTCTTCCTATTTAGTACGGACATAAAACTGCAAGGGGAAAAAAGCAGCCTGAAGTGGGCAGATGGAAAAATAATTGTGTGACTTTAAGAAAAAACAACAACTTATATCACAAATATTTCTTCTCTCACACACTTTAATGTCCCCTGCTGCAATCTGCTAGATTACTTACCAATACCAAAAACTCAATTTCACTTCTGTTATTCTACTATTAAAAAAAATCATAAATATTTAAAACTTTCAGGCCCACAATTCATTGTATTTTTATGCCAAGTCAAAGGCAGAAATCCCCTGTAACCACCTTAAAAGCCTCAGCTCGATATATCAGGCCATTTAGACGCATCGAAGTCCAAACAATGGATATCCAATAACGCCATTTGTAAGTAACACACAGAGGAAAAGATAGCAAAAACAGATAATAAAAAGCGCATCAATCATGTTTATTTCCCTCCAGTGCCCCCTGAACATCCCCTCTGCCTGTTAAGTTTGTTTAAAAGTAGAGAGACTTGCATGCAGTCGCATTGATTTGACAACAGTAAACTAGGCCGCAGTCAATAGACTCTATCAGTTATTACACAAGTCAGCTAATTCTCAGCAAATGTACTTAAATGCTCTTTTGAAAATGCTTTCATGCTTTGGTCTCTACTCTATGAGCTATTGATATATTGACAAAACTACAACAGCTGCTGAAATATCCTGTTCAAGTATTCAGCCCTGCAGTCATCACACATCCAATCTGAGCTCACTACACGACCAGCCAGAGCCAAAACCGCTTTTATGATGCTACATTATCCCCCTCACCACTCCCTGTTTATTCCTTCTGTCATAAAATGCTGAACACATTCACAACATTCTCAAACTCACATGTATAGGTTATGTTCATAAATGAAAGACACACTTTAAGTAATTGTTTTTTTAAGTTACACATTTAGGAGTATCTACAACAATCATCTTTATCAAGACTGACTGAAGGCAACACAGCTACAAAAAGTATTGCAGTGACAGTATTTATTTATGACAGAAGCCCTGAAAGGCAAATTAAAGCTGCTCCATTTTCTAATTCTGACCAATTTATTTTGTTTCTTTATATTTACTTTATGACTTACAAGATTAAAAGCTTTTTGACAGCAGCTTTCCCTCAATTAAAAAAAAAGCATAAAAAACATTTTCTGAGCCCCAAAATGCAGAAAATTGTTAAAAAAATAGAAGAAAATATTAAATCTGATCAATTTTTTAGGTCTGTCCAAAAATATCTTCTCTTCTGATTGTGAACACGTAATGAAAAAACAAAACAACCCTAAAAATTCTGTTTACTTCCATTGAACAATTTTATTTCAGTTATTTTATTAGAAATGAGGAAAAAGTATTTTTCTATCAGCTTATGAGCTATAAAGTTAACAGTATAAAGAAACTTGGGACTGCCTTCATTTTATTTATTTTTTTGTTTTGCCTTTCGGGTCTTCCTTTCATCACTTTACAAAAGAAGGCATCATAAGATGACAATAAAAATTTTTAAAAAAATCTAAATAACCGAATGAAAAACTTAATTTCCAGCAAGGGAGGAGGACACTCCACTTCCTGTTAGGGAACAGCTGTCTGAACGGAGCAATAGGTGTATGGATTTTGTTGTTAAACATTATTGCTAAACACCAATCCAATAATCCAGGGTTTAAATAAAGATGTTTACAAAGGATGACATTTCTAGTAAATTAAAATACTGTTCCAGCAATCTTAAGATTCTTCAATTTTATTTTATTTACCGTTTATGTATAATTCTACGCAGAATATCCAATCCTGGCCTAATAGAGAACATACTAAGCACTGAAAAGAAAGAAAAAAGTCACAAAATCCCATCTAACTACTGGTTCCATAAATCTCTGCAGCTGTGCAAGAATTAGGGTACTGTACAGCTGCATAGGTGCTCAGATTACAAAATAATCCCCAGGTAAAAATTTTCACCTTAGAAAAACAGGGCGAGGTGTCATTTTTCAGCTGGGTGACACATGTAGAGAGACTAATTCCCCACCCACACATCAGTACACCCTTAAACATCACTATGATAGGCAGCCCAGATTCTAAAGCTATTTAACTTCCTTATACCCGCCCCCAAAATCCACCAAACATTTACATGCACGTATATATATATGTTCCTTTTGTTGCCATATTTGATCGAGCTGTTTAATCAGCATGACAATTCCAGCACACACACAACACAGAGCTCAATGCATAATTTATCCAGAAATACACGATTCCAGGAGCACTCTTACGTCTTTAAGTGGCATTTCTTGTCTCAGCAACAACACTATTACAGACTGATTAAAGCAAGGCCGACTATAATTAATGAAAGGTCACGAGTGGCCTAAGAGTAGGATGCAAATGGAAGAGACAGTAAAACTGGAGCCATAGATTGACTCTGGAAATAGATTAGGAGAAACACTCAAAGCTACGACAGCGGGCCATTTCTAACCCAAATCCGAGAGATGTAAAGGACAATAGCCTGAGGGTTGTCTTCTAATTAATTGTCTTCATTAACTGTTCTAATACAATGATATGAAACAGTTTCATTAATCTAATCATGCAAGCTGAATAAGCCCATTGCCGACACAGAGATTAAACTCATCTGTTCTGAGCATATAAATTTCAGCTCTGCTCTGCCAGTCAGTCAGTGGGGAGAGTTCATGGGTTCTCTGTTCCAGCATCTCAGACTCATACACACACACACACACACACACACACACACACACACACACACACACACACACACACACACACACACACACACACACACACACACACACACACACACACACACACACACACACACACACACACACACACACACTGCTAGACGCTTAGCAGTCTTCCCCACATTTTTTTTCCTTCCAGTGAGTGCAAAGGCTTAATCAGACCCATAGGTGTCACTCTATACAAGCTGGGAGAGAGCAACTTGCTCACACACATTAATGAGGTGCAGGGATGGTGGGGGAGGAAGGGGCCGAGCAGCATCAGACAGAAAAGCAATGGGGAAAGGGAAAAAGGGAAGAAATATGTGGAGATGACAAAAGCAGATGCTATGCAAAAGCTGTCCGGTGAAGATGAGACACTGAAAATGGAAAGATTACCTTCAGATGAGAGAGAGCAGTCTTCCTTTTCCCCCGAAGAGCAGTGATTACACTAATGCTAATCAGACTGACAAGCACAAACGGCCTAATAAATAATTGATGGTAACCACTGCACTTTCCAGTATTCCTTCTCAGACTGTAGAGAAGAGCAGCAGCAAGTAATAATAGTCACTCTGGATATCTTTCAGTGGGTCAGGCTCCTCCTCCGTCCTCGGCCTCAGCTGAATATACCGCTATGATGGTAACTGCCTTCTTAAAGCTCGGGATTGCAGTCCTACCTGAAAATGGCTCCAGTGTTTTACAAACAGTCAGCTGTGTTTTTGTTGCATGTTCAGTTCTCAGTCAACATCGCTGCTGTCTAGCGTCGTGTGTCCTGGAGAACCGCTGCAGGGGCTGAGTTGAGCTTGTCCCTCTCTCTGGCTCTTGAGTACCGAGAAAGAGGGTCGAGCTCTGCTGCTCTCTTGGCTCTTGTGGGCAGCTTTGTGTCTGAACTCTCATTACGCTCATTATCATTACTGAGGCGGCTGTTGTCATTTTTAACCAGGTGTCACAGGACCGCACTGTAAATCACGGAGGTGTGCTCCCCCTGCTTTATCCTGGGGTGGACAGCTTCCTTTTCTTTAGCGCTGTGCTGTCGGATAAAAAGCAATCTTATTTCACACTTCACAGACTCCATCTTTCTCCCCTACTTCTTCTTTTAAACATCCCCCTCTTCCTCCCCTTCCCCATCATCCTTTGCAGCCTCCTTTCCTTGTATCAAAGTTGGCCTGACTCTGGACTGGAGGGCGCAAAATGAAAGTGACAGGAGGGTACCATGGGACAATGAGACACAGGACCCATGCTGAGGGCTTTCATGCATTGTCCGCTCCTCATATCAGCACCTCTGCACTCCATATGCGGGACCCCCACCCCAATTGGACCCCACCTTCCTTTAAAAGCAGAAGATACAGGAAAACCCTCCCGACCCCTGTCATCACCACCCCACCTTCCCAACGTAGACACTCTCAGGAGTCTTTTCCTCACAAGCTGCACCTCATAAAACCACAACTGAGCAAACACATGCCCACAACGTAGCCAGAGACAAAATGGGCTTTTGCTTATGGACATCCAATAAACCACAACACGATGTTATCGGAAACAATAATGGCCACTGCATTATAATACTTAAAGCTGAATTAAAATGAAATTAAAAATGGACAAGTCATGTGGAAAAAGCACATTAGAAATGGCTTGCAGAGCATCCATTCTGAGGTGTGTGAAAATTGAAAATGCAAGTAATATTTCAAACAAATTAAAGTTCAGTAAATACATGAAACAAAAAAATGCACCAAATAAGAGACTAACTTGTGCATGGAAAATGAAAGTCTATTTTTCTCTGTACTCGACTCACACCAGCTCCTCGCTCCTGCTCTCTCCCACACACTTTTGAAAAGATAGAAGAGTAAGCTGCCTCAGCGCTCCTGGTCAGAGCTACGTGTTAGATTCCCGACCTGTCTACGGGATACTCGCTGGCCTCTCCCTGCTGGCCCTGCTGTGACCTCAGGATCTAAATGTGAATGAATACTTTGTGTCTCCATGGGGCTGAGGGCAGGAGGAACAAGGATAGAGGAAGAGAGGAGGAGGTGCAGCACGTGGAGGAGGGGAACAGGGATAAGAAAGCTAATAACTGAGAAAAAAAACTTTAAACAGCAAGTTAATCACAAACAGCAGCGATAGCCCATATGCCTTAGAACCATGTCAGCAGCCCCTCCTAAATTGCTCTTCTCCTTTTCCCGCTGGTGCCTGCTCATCACACAAGTCCATAGGTCATTTGAGCAACACTTAATTTGATCCTCCCCTGCATTTAAAAAAGTTTCAGTACAATAGGAAGTAAAAGACAAATGGAAAAGCCTTTAAAGTGGGTAATTTTATCATTTTTATACTCTTGATACTGATAACTATCCTTGAGCATCGTGTAATGTATAAAATATTTCCCCTAATGTGTCACCTCATGGGAAATCACACTAATTAGAAATACTTCTCATGTTAATGGCATGTTTAGATACTTTACAAATAAAGTGGAAGGAGCGAGCGCTGCTCCAATTCTTTTGTCTTTATGTTTTACTTGGGTGATGAAGGAGAGGAGGATCTAGGTTAATGTGGCTACACAGGGACTGAGCATTCAGGGACTGCTCACTCTTCTGCCCCATCACACACACACACACACACACACACACACACACACACACACACACACACACACACACACACACACACACACACACACACACACACGTACAGGACTGACTCTGCTGAATGCCCAAGATGATGGCTGCTAACTAACACATATTATGTCCACAATAGAAGATGCAGGCTGTACTTTTCCCTGCTAGGACGGAAGGCTAAAAGCCTGAATAAGGGGCAAAAGCATCACCGGGCAGCGCTCTCCCATCTACTTCGCCTGAGGGACATTGTCCCGCACAAAGAGTTACTCTGCCTCTCTCTGCACCCCCCCCCACCCCCCCTCTCTATGCATTTATGCTTATCGTCCTCTACTTCTGCCTGCTTTTACATCAACCTCTTTTTTATTAATGCATCTTTCCCTTCTTTTCCTCAAGCTCAATCTACAATGCCTTCACTTGTTTGTGGTGATTCAAAAGAACCAAACAGTGCCGATGGGGTGGAAGGGTGTGTGGGTGGGGGTGGGGGGTTAACGGAGGATGGGGGCAGCTGAAGAGGTAGCTAAAAAAAAAAAGAAGCATCACCGCTGTCATGAAGGGCAATCACATCAACTCTGAAATATTCACCAGTGGGTTGGAAAATGCGATGGTACAGTTATGACAGGCGAACAGGCGACACCCCCTCCTCACTCTATAACCCCCACCCCCACCCCCAGCTCCCCCCGCATCCCTCTCTCCATCGGGGCGGAAGCGTGGTGGACATTCTGAATATGTATAAACCCGGAAAATGTATTGATTTTTCATTTGGCGAAAAGGGACACAAAAAAATCCCATAACCTGAAACTGTCACAGCTCTTTTGTTCATAGCTCATCTCTCCTGATGTTTGGCTTTTGCCACAAACTCTCTTTAATTACCAGGTATAGTGAGCTTCAGAGCCTTTCTCCGCAGAGACACAGCCACATACAGCCTGCTGGGCTTAACAAGACAGCCCACATCTATTATATATGACACACACCCAGCAGCTTTTGTTTCATATCTAACTAATAAGTGCACAGAATATGACTAAACCCACAGATTGTTGTTTTTTTATTATTAAACACAAGATAAAATACACACAAAAAAAGCTTTCTTGAGGAAAACCTTAAAATTTTTAAAAATACAGCGTGACACGCTAAAATGGTCTTTGATTATAAAAAGCTAACACTGAATGGTCACAGCACTTATTTTATGTGCTTTTTGAAGCCCTTCTGCTTAACATGAAATCCTCCTATTGATCCAGGTTTTCTCAGGTATCAGGCAGGTCCTTGTATGTTTCTCTGAGTGTGCACACTTGTGTATATCTGTGTCCATTAACAGGTACTTATCTGTTTATCTCTCCTTTTAGGCACTGCAGACCGGTACAGTGAACTGTCTGAAAAAGATCTCTGTCTGTCGATTTATCGAATGTACCATTTGCATATCTTTGTAGTGCTTCCATCTGCCTGTGGACCGTTCTGTGGAGGTATTAGCTCAGAAAATCAATGTTGCCATGGTTGGATGTATGCAGCCCGTACCTCCGCACGTGCTAGGAGTCCGGCTCATAGCTCCCACATGAGTCCTATTTGCATGAGTCCTGCTAGCATAGGCTACCACCCCCTCCCCCGGTTCTTCAATCTTTATAAACTTTAAGTGCACAAACACATTTCTCAGCATGCCCCTCAAGAATTTGCTGGTTTGCCATCCTCCTCTGTGGTCATACTGCCTCCCCGTTTCCATCCAAAGCCCTGAGCTTGACCGTCTGTTTGTTTATGAAAGCGTACGCAGAGATAAAACAGAATCCAACAAGGTTATGAATACCAATTTTGCTAATCAATTTTATTTCTAATATAAAATGTAGGGTAGCATTGACATGTTTGCTCTCAAAGGTCGTACGGCCTGATAAGTTTGAAATCTTCCACGTTAGTAGTGAGGAAAGGTGAAGGATGGTGGACTAGTGTTTTCATACTTATTCATTTATTACACCTATTTCTATTTATTTCATCATACACCTATACATTTATGGATAGACAGAGATGGTGCATGGGGGTACCTTGCCATGGATACTTATTTTTCTTGCAGACTGCAGTGGATGCACAGGGAAAGTTTTATTTCTTACGACTAAACTGGCTGGTTACTCACAGCTAATTGCTAAAGAAATTCAATGATTACACTGCACAGGCGCTTTAACCATCCCGAGAGTGCAGCCATATATTGAGGAAGGAAAAAAAAATTATATGTTCAGTTTTTAACACAAATCAAACATAGGGAGCTTTCTTTCACCATTTGTCTTTCTTTCTGTTCCTCTTTGCATAGACCATCCATTACGTTCACATGAAATATGAAAAGGCAATATCCTCTCCGTGTTTGTACTGAAGCGTAATGCGATTGTGTTGTCATTTATAGGAAATAATCACAAACCTCTCTTTCATTTTCCAGTTCAAATAACCATGAAAAATTAGCCTTCAATGTCAGGGAGGACAACAAAGGGATGCACACAGACTATTGCCTCACCACCGCGCTTGACATTTCCCCTTAATAGGAAAACTGGTGGTTGTTTCTATCTTTTTTCCCAATCTTTTTCTTTTACTAACCTCATTTTTTTCACCTAATTAAAAAGTTTTGCACTCAGATATTTGCAAATCTATGCTGCATCTTTATTTGGCATGGCAGGGTCCGTGTTTTAAGAAGAGTTGGGAGGTTAGTAAACTCTGGTCCCGTGCACACACACACTGCACCCTGCTCATTAGCACCCCTACCCCTGTCTGTTAATGGCTGCTGTTGAAGGGAGATGTCGCCAGACAACCACTAAGGGGCTTAGGTCACCGTGACTACCGTCCAGCAGCCTGATAGATAAATAATTCAGGAGTTATCAGACTCTCTGGCAGCAGAGTCGTACCAAAAAGACACACTCAGGACACAGATTGTAAAGGCCTCCCCAACTGATCAGCATTTAGCCCTAACAAATGACGTACAACTAGATATCTGTCCAAGATCCCACACAATTATCCTGAGCTATAGTCTGAGGATCCTTTTAATTCAGGAAATCTTTATTTTCACGGTGAGCAGCAAAGCAATGGTAATTGCCTTCTGTATTAGTACCAATAAATGCTTAATAGACAGGTTGTTTTCCACTTTAATTATGTACAAAATAATCAACCAACTCCACAATGCAATTATGGAAGTCGCTTTAAAACAAGTTAATTTTAATTGTAAGCACTAGGTCCAAATAAACTACTTATCTGGTGAAATTAAGAGAAAAAAGTATTTTGTGAGGAAAATCAGTAATAAACCACCTGTATCAGTAGCTAGTAAACCTTATTAACTAAATAAGATTGATTCTAACATATCAACTGTCCACTTTAATAAAATTATGTTTTATTGAATGTCCAAACTGAAACTTCTGTTCTTTACTTTCCTAAAATATTTAAAATATAACCAATACGCTTCTTTTTGTTCTTATATGAATAAATGTAAATGTAAAGCACATCAACATTAGATAACTAAATAACTGCCAGACTTCTGCTCAACACGTTCTGCAGGGGATGATCTGCTAATGTTCCTTCATTCAAATACATTTCAATCTATATTTTATTCATCAGTATGGCTCGTGATGCATATAATGAATCTTTCTCTCAAAAGGCAAATAAGAAAAAAATTATCTATGTGATTAGAAGCTTCTTTATTTAGCTGTAATAATTTGTTATCACATAATTCTGCCAGCGCTACTTATTTATTTGATAACACCGTACAGCTCTAATTACAAAACAGAGTCTAGGCCAGATGGTGGGGTGCAATGCATCAACACGTTCACCAGTTATCCGTCTATTCTGCACTATTTGGATGTCAAGCCCACTTTAAAGAAAGCCTAATTAGTAGAATTAAAGCTTTCAATTTTGTTTGAGAACCAAAAAAATAGAAAGCACAAGAGAAGACAGACGGTAGAACAAAAAGACCAAAACGTTTTTTATGGTTACATTTATTTTCCTTGTTAGATTTATTCAAATTGACAAATCAAGAGCCTCAATCAAATCATACTTTGATTATTTGTAGGTTTGTGTGTCAAAATAGCATAATGTTCTGAATGTTCTTGTGCAACACACGTATGCCTGCAAAGTTTTCAATGGCTGATTGTTCACGAACAAGCCATGAAACTGAGAAAGTGAGCCGCAGCCTCCTACAGGGGTGGAACTGTGCTGCCCGCTGTGCTGCTCTCCAGAGAAGGAGACTTGGAGTGATTACAGTCAAACACCGCTACTCAGTTATCTTTGGCTCAGCCACAGGAGAGAGGGAAGACGAGACAGGAAAGGAAAGTTAAAAAAGGGGGGGGGGGGGGGGGGGG
>SSNR01000043.1:3348332-3377146 GCA_006937965.1 Callopanchax toddi | reverse complement strand
CTTTGTGGCAGCAGGGATAAAGAGGGCAGAGCAGAGCACTCTGGCAGGTGTGCTGCCCGACCAGCCTATCAGCCAACTCGACTCTCAGAGGATTTCTGTTTCATGCACATTTGCGGAACATCATGACGACACAACACAGCATAATTTAAGGTGACTTTAACTTTTACAGGAAACCATTAGTGTTCTAAAGATCACAACTGCAGTATTCATAAAACGCTGGCTTTTGCTACCCTCCTTCTTCTCCGTTTATTGCTGACTGAGCACAGAGTTATGGAAATGAGTGGGTCCGAGCTGTGGAGTTCATACCCTTTCTCAGGCATGGTCAGGGATTAACAGCCTCTCCCCTACAGAGACCTGGATGGCTGCTAAATTGGTACCGCGTTAAACCCACATCTTGCATTTTTATTGTATGCATGTGTGATTGTTAGTGTTGCTGTTGGTTTTTTGTTGTTGTTGTTGTTTTCATAATAGGTGCTGTTACTGTCCTCGCAGCAGAAGATTCTTCTCACTCATTAGCGAAAGGTTGGAGAGTTGGGGGTGAGAACACAATAAGGTACAAATTTAATTATTCATCTCAGCGGTTGGCGTTTTGGTGCAACTATGGGGCCTAAAGTGAGTCCTCTAACTAGCAAAGGGCTCTCTCTGGAGGACTGCTGGAGTAAACAATTGAAAAAAAATGTTATGCCAAGGGTGTCAGTTACCAGGAGAAAGCAAACACTAATCACTAAACTAATCATTAAAACTCGCTGCCTACAATAATATGGCCCTCTGTGGATTTGTGGTTCCTCCCCTGTGTACCGATCCAGAATCCAACTGCTCCATCATGTCCTCAGTCTCAGTCCTGCCTCTGTCTCATGAATAAGCATGGATACAGATCCCTCCTCTTCCTTCAGACATGGTTTCTGTTGGCTCAAGCCAGGACTGGTGGCCTCTTGAGAAGGCTGTGATAAGAATTCATTTCTTCCCATTATGTGCTCTTGTCCACTGCCTCAGTTCATCAGTTCAGTGCAACCAAGTCAATGAAAGGGCCTGTAATGAAGCAATCAGATGCAGCCTGGTTTCCTAGGCCCGACACTCCATTCTTGGCCACCAGACCCTATCTCCCAGTGCGAAGTATGGGGCTGCAACAAGGGGAGAGTGGACATAAACTGCAAAAAGACATTAATTCAAGACCTGGTCTTTCATAGACTGCAGGATAAGCTGCTCTAACATGCGCTTCACACCAGGTCTGCCATCTCCCGTGGGCTCAGAAAATCACCCAGTTTGTGATACAGCCATTAGTTTAACCAGCCTTCAATATCACCACTAAACCAGCCCAACAGGTATTTCTGTGATTCACTGCTTAAGTTACCAGAGAACTGGGTTTGATGGAGATCTCTTTCTTCATCTTCCTCCTCTTTTATCTAACTCTTTTTACGCTGCACGAGCACCATCCCTTCACTCCTGCCTTCTCTTAACATCTCTCCACCATGTGGAAGCCATTATAAGGAGCGGAATGTATGTGTCGAATCTTAATCGGTGCCTCAAAACGGAACATTGTGAGTCTCGTTTATCAAGTAATGTTGTTAACGTTTCATTTTAAATTTTAAAAAGCATCGTTTTGATCTATCAAATATCGTTTCTTTTTTTCCCTAAACAGCTGGAAGTAGTTGAATTTATCTTTGATCAGCCTCCTTCCCATAGACACACACACACACACACACACACACACACTCACAAAACACACACACCCACACACTTTTTACGGTCTGTTTTATGGAGTGGTCAGGGTTCAGCAATAGGGTGCCAAGGCCAAAATGTACACACAATAGTGGACAAAAAGACACCTTTGGTAGCAATGACGATTATCCAAAATTGCCGAAACAATAAACGAAGGGGCTGGCATCACTAAAAACTTCCCTTCCCCATCATGTGTACTCCATCAACTGTTCAACTGCTGCCAGCTTTGGCACCAAGACCCCACAGCTGGAATCTACCTGACAAGAGCTCCTTAACAAGCAACAGTCATTAACCTCAGGAGCAGGCAGCTGCCTTGTGATGTAGTGCTCTCGGCCTGCTGCAGAAGGGCCCTATTGATCCCAGGCATACTTGGTGCCTTCCTGGATGTTTATAATCAATATGCAAATGGCCCGCAGCATTGATTCAATATTAATTTTCAATTAGGGAATTCTCGGGGGGTCCTGAAGGGTCAATACGGAACCATTCAAAGGAAAGGCTTGAGCAAGTTGCAGGCATTGACGTTCCTCTACCCAAGACAACTTACTTACTGTTTATTTAGCCTGCCCTGCTGTAAGTCCCGATTAAGGCTTCAGATAATAGGCAGAGAGACAGATGGACCTTTCTGCACTTCTGCAACACCCATTAGATAAACTGGATTTTGGTCTAAAGGGCTTGTCCAAACTAATAAGTCATCATTTCACACATAGTTCTATTTCCTATTGTGCTTTGATTTGTTGAAGTAGGACAGGCTACAGTGTAAAAAATTATTATTTTTTCATGTCTTAATAAAAGAAGTGAAAAGATAAGCAAATAATTCTTGGCATTGCACATTTACAAGCAGTTACCGCATCAAAACAACAAATCAAAAACTTCAGCGATGCTTATGAAGCTGTTTTGAGACAGTAGAAAAGGGTATGAGAAAATAAGAAGCACTGGGAAAGTAAAATGTCATTAATTTTATTGACTACACCTAAATTGTTTTCCCAAAATCAGACTCCTAGCAACCATGCACTAAACATTATACTGTTTTATGCAGCAAAATGAAACAAATCCTATTTTAGTCTAATATTATTACTATGTTGATATAAGTAGAATGGAGAAAATTAACAATGAATTAGAACACTGTATTCCAGGTAGGAAAACTAATAAAAAATATTGATTTTAATCTGTTACTTAGACAGAATGTTTCAGCAGACATCTCCAACTTCTTGACTCTTAAAAATATAAAGTTTGAAGCTATTTACATGCAACAAAAGAGATTTTCACCAAAAATAAAGGCCAGGTGCATCACTCTGAATTTATGGGTTAACAAATGTTTTACAGGGGCAGAAACCTTAATGTCATTTTGAACATGAGCAGGTAGTTTTAGAGAAGATCAAGCAGATTTGAGAGCATCAGATAAAGAAAAGAAATCTCATAAAAACAATATGGTTTCAGCTCTTGGAGCTTGAATTCCTTATAAACACATGAGAAGTTGGATGTGGACAGAAAATGAAATTGGCTTGTTTGGCTGATTCCAGAACTGAGCTGAGACAACCAATAATGTGGTATCACTCCAATACATTTTTAAATAGAACAAAACAACAACTCTAATTTGGTTGATAACCTTTACTATAATTCAGCATTTTGTTTTTTACACAGTGAATACTCTGGGACAGATTGCCGCTTTATAGCCATGTTAACTCAGAATGCACTAAAGAGTCTGCATGGGAAAATTGCAAAGAGTGAAACAGAGATAACCTGGTTGGACTATTTGCTGAAGATGCACTGCCTGAGGTAATTGGTTTAGGGATAACATTAATTACCACATTGCTCATTAATGGATGAAGCCTTTATTGGTTCCATTGATCAGCCAGACCTGTTAGCCATCATCCTAAGCAATGGTGGATGTAACAAGCTTACATATTGGCATATCAATTAATGCAATCAATTCCTGTCTAGTAGTTGCCAGGCACCCCTTTATCCACCCACCTCTTTAACTCACCCGCCTCACCATCACCCAGCTGTTTTCCTCCACCGCAGGTGGATGGGACAAAAAGTCCATGTGAAATAAAAGTTTAGAAAGATTTTTTTTAACCTCACTTTCAGATCCCTACATACTAGACTGACAGCTTAAATTAAGCAGAAACAGAAAAATCTTTACAGCAGATGGGCCCATTACTGAGACTTTACTCACAAACAATAGCTGCAATATATAACCCTCATCCTGCAGGGAAGAAAAAACTTACCTAACATATATGTTGGTAAAACAGCAACTTAAATCCAGCGTGTTACTATGATTATAATGAAGAAATGAATATACTCTGCATAGATTTAGTTGTCATGCATTCTAAGGTTTTTTTTTTTTTTATTAAAAGAAAATCCTAAAGTGATGGCAGAATCCGATTCTAAGATTTAAAGTAGGTCTTAACTTCATCCCTGTCAGGAGCAAAGCCTTACTTGTGTTTTTTAGATCAAGAATTCACTGAGTTACAACTTGGAATCCTTCCTATGTCATACATGCTCAAAAGGGGTGACTGACTTCAAATACAAGGCTGCGGTAGCCGGGTATAACATGGTGAAATGGGTAAAACATCAGGCAATGAATGAGGGAGAAGGGTGCGATAACTGAAAGCACACCATGACAAAGTGGAGGGATTTACCGTTGGGCCCGTAGCACTTCATTTGCCTAATAACAGATCATTCTATAAGAAAGTGGCTGCTTGGAGGGGGATATCAACCAACGAGGATGTCTCACTTGCAGAAATCCTATTTGAAGACAACACCTTTCGAGCGCTCATCCTCCTCCACGCCTAAGACGATCAACGCGCATGACAGGGCCCATTAATATGACGCCCGTGTAACCTTACTCTTTCTCCTTCTCTTCCAACGGGAACAAAACTGATAGCCAAGGAGGAGGGGCGTTGTGTTGTCACTGAGCATGTAACAGGAGGGGTGGTGTTCATTTTAAAAAGATGTCTTACATATCCTCTTGTGAGCCACCTGGAGCCTCCTTAAGGTAAGAGGGATGCACTGAACAACAGGAAGAAGAAAGTGTGCTCACAATTATTGCAAAAAAAAAATTTCTATTTTTACTTATTTCATAAATACACAGTCTATCTAACTGATCTGCATCATTTGCATTAATGATACCACCTATAGGCAGAGGAAAATCCACCTGACTCCTCATTAAAAAAACAAGTGAATATGGACATAAGAGCACAGAATTATCATCAATCTAACCTGAACACACGCCCACTCCACCATCAAACAAACATATGCACTGATTATTTCTTTAAGTACACCATGTAGATAGTGCCCCTTGTGACCGTCAGTTCAATTCAGTCGAGTTCAATGAGAGCAACACACAGACAACACATTTGTCGGGGAGTGTTTCACGTCGAATGGGAGATCGGATATGCAGACAGTCAGTTGGACAGCGCTTACATGCTCAGCGTTGGACCTCCTGAACGCCCCTGTCCCCCGAGCAGCACACAAGTGGGCTGAGCAATTAACAATTTCATGCTGATTGCCTGAAGCATGTTTTGCTATGCCATAAAGATAATAGCATGGAGGGAGCAGCGGCAACCCCCCTCCTCCTATTCCCCCTCCTCTGGTGTTCCTCTATTGCTTCCATCTCTCAATTCTCTCCTGTGCAATTCACATGTTGAAATGGCGCACTGCCTGCTTGCTTTATTAAAGACCCTCTGCCTGCTTAGAGGGCACATTTAAGAAAAAAAAATATAAAGATGACTCCCCGAAGAGTAAACAGGGATGATTATTAAAGGGAAGGAGAAACTAGAGTCTTGGTCTCCCACTGGCTTCTTGATTTGAAAGTCTAATTTGGCAAGTGCACACAACAGGCATGCAGGTATACAAAACAAACAGGTTCCATTTTAAAGCATGCTCAGGGAAGCTGCTGGTGACAGCCCTCTTCTTCTTTCTCTCCCTCAACATGGCATGACAGCAATCCACTCCGACCATGGAGATCACCACTGTGCAACAGGAAAATCTGTGTGCCAATAAAGCCTCTACTCATGTTCAGAGCTCAGCAAATCAAAGTCTCAGAAGGAGGAGCCGAACACCAGGCAGCATTTGTAGTTTTGAAAAGATGCAGAGATAATTTTGTCTGTGAGCCGAAAGATTATGTTATAAAACAAACAAAAAAACTGCATGTTGAGCATTTACTATGTAGAAATAACACATCTGTGATGCTAAACATAAACGAAAGCTTTCCATTTGAAAAGTACGTTATTAAAATGTGATGAAAAATGATTTACATCAAGCAAACTCTAGTCACATCACAACATGATTAACAACACTGAATTAATACACATAGCTTAAGTTACAAGAAAATAGAACATTATCTGATACGTCGAACAACATTTCTAACATATAGGGCGTTTCACTCTTGTAGCTCAGTTTCTCTGTTAAATCAGTCAGTTTCTTTTCCCACATGCAGGGAAAACTGCAAATGAAACTAAATGCTTCACTACAAGCCACATGAGAATGTTTGGTCTTCTGATTGGTCAGATTGTCTGGGGGAGGGACTACAAGAAATAAAAACAGAAAGAAGGTGCTATGTTGTGAGCGTGAGAATGTCCACAAAACTCAGCAGTTTATGAACAATTTAAAGGTTTATGTATTTGTTGGGGGACTTTGTTGATCATCCCCGTGAGCCTATGGTCCATTTTTGGCTAGCTAGGAGCTAGTTGGTAGCTACTGACATGTATGTACCCTCTCACATTCTAGAATACATCACAAGCCTGGCCATGGGAAGGTGCTTGGTTCAATCTTGCAGCATAAGTACATGTGGTCGTGTCGGACTGAGGTCAAATTACGTCCTTGCAGATGAAAGGCTATGGAGTTTGAGACCAAACCCTCAGCCAGGTCTTGGGACGGTTCTTTTGTTCTACATCCTTGTACAATTATTTTGTTCACACCTGTGCAAACAAACAGAACCAAAGGGGAAAATGGACCAGGGTTCAATTTAAACTAACTAAACACTGCAAGTGTAAAAGCACCCTTTAACAACCCAGACCTTTTAAGAATGGAACAATTGTATATTTTTAGATTCTGTGAGTGTTTCAGCAACAGAAATATTCCTAACATCTCACATTTTTAAAATCTAGGGAGGTTTAAATATGTAATGATCTGGTGAATCTGTGTTGGGACTGGACGTCTTTAGAAGCCACTTTACTGATGATCTACCCGCAGGGATCATTGTTGTCGCTACGTGAAAACAAACCCTGAAGACATGTGGACAATGGGCTGCAGCAGCATCCCCCTCTGGCCTGCCCTCTCTGACCCCCCACCCCCAAACCCCTCCACCTCCCAGGCTTCTGCTCCTCTTTCCATCCCCTGGCTGAGTGTGAAAGTCCAGCTGGCGCACTCACAGTCTTGGTAACTCAACTAACTAGAGCTGCATCAAAGACCCCCCCCCAACAAATTGTTTATAATATAGAGCCAGTTGTTAATTTGCATTCTGAAGGAGCACACACAGACACACTTACCATGTGATAAGAAGAAACATGTTTTGTGTTAATTTATATGATATAATGTCACCCCCACAACACTACCCGAGACACACAACAACACACACATGCACAGACTTACAAATTGCAGTCACATCCCCCTGCTAGAAGCGGATGATAATTGCGGACGGCCAATAAATTACTGCTGCCTCCACATCAATTATAAGCATCACGTCTGGCAATGAGGAAAATGAGATCTTGTGACAAATTTCATGAGGGTTGGCTGCCCAGCAGCCTTTCTTAACATGCTACAGATAGCAATCCCTTATCTAGCCTCTGTAATGGGGAGCTACGGATAGAGAGATGGAGCTGCAGCCATTTAATTAAAAAGCTTGGGGTAGGGGGTGGAGAGGTGTAATTCATCGAAAAGGCACAGGAAGGAGACAAAGGCTTTGTGTCCAATACATATTTTGCCCAGTATTGTTCCTCATCACAAACAAAGTTAAGATCACCTCTGACAACAACAACTCGGGAGATTTTTTTCTCATCTTTGTGCTCATCTCTTTGCTATTTTCTCCTCTGTTTCATTCCCTTTGCTTTCCTTGTTTTTTTTATATATATATTTCCCATGAGCCCACTGTTTTTACTATTTTTTCTTCTTTTTTTTTTAACAAATGACTGCAGTGGACAAACAATGGCACTGAATGAAATGGCCCCTGCACCTAATTGTATTCCCACCTGGGGAAGGCAGACAAGGGCGGAGGTTTCAAGAGCGCAGCAATGAGGATTTATGGCAGAAGGGGAGACGGCAAAATAAAACACCAAAAGGGATGGCCCTTAAATCTCATTCCCGGTGCAATATTCATTGTAGTTGCAATCGGGTCTGCTGATAGAGCCCTGGAAAAAGAAAAAAAACAAAAACGACTGCTGTGTTCAAATTATGGCTGTACTCTCTACTAATATTTAACATCATTAGAAAATCATTAGAAAACCATCATAAAACCTGGGATTATGACCAGAGCATTAAACACAATGATTATTCAGTGTGTTCCTTCCCCGCTTTGCCTTGGAAATGAGATTTGCGCTGCTGCGGCTATGTAGGGGAAAAGTATGAATATTTTTCATAATTACTGTAACATTTGAAAAACATTGGCTTGCATGAATTACTATACTATTATAAAGTCATGTTTGTCTGCCCAAAAGCAAAGTTTTCAATGAGGCTTTGCATGGGATATCATTAATGCACTTTCACAGGGGCCTCGGTAATGCCTGGGTGTTACCAACTTTTAACCTTCCAAAGCTTTCTCTAGTTTAATGGTCACAGAAGCTTACAATTCAAATCATGCTAAAAGAAAAGATTTTTGGTTTTATCATCTTGATTACTATGATGCAGTTTTAAAGGTGCTGAAAGATGAGAGAAAAGCAACTTTATACCATTTAAACAAGGTAAATATTGCAAAAAAAATTCAGAAGACATCTTCAAGTTCTTCCTTTGGGTTACAAATCTTTTACTGTACACTGATGTACTCCTCTCCTTGAAGAAGAGGAGGTCTGATACAGTTGAGCGTTTACTTTTTGGGATTTCTCGGCAGCCCATTATCAACAGCAGCCATCAGCACAAAGATAAAAGATCCTAATGGAGCTGGCCCTGGTAGAGATGAAAGGTGCAGAGATGGCACACTGTTATGAATCTCTAATGCAGTCCATGTTTCTAAGGTAATGACTGACTCTCAGGCCTCTTACACAGACATACCTGCTCAGGGCACAGCCAATAAAGGGTCCCCTTTGCCTTGTCACTACAAACAGCAGTAAGGCAGAAAACCCCTCAACGATCCTTCTGCTGGTGATGGGAACCATGCCAAGTAGAGAAACACATTTCTATGTTCCCTCTAATTTAATCAATGAATTGACATAATCAGTTCAAAAGAAAAGCAAGGCTGAAAACAGTTTGTCATTGCTACTCCCCAAATCAATGCTAACCACTGAGACTGCAGCTAGAAGTGGCAGGTGACATCATTTTGGTGAAGCCCCTGCAAGTAGAAAACAGTTTCTTTGAATTGCAGAGGCTTTTTCAGATGCTAAACTGTGCTTATTTCACTGCAGGTGAAAATTATAAACACATTCTTTTTGGGTCAGCATTAGCAGGAGGCTAATGTAAGAGCAATCCCCTGTCAAGCTTTTCAGACTAATTGAACTGACACTTATGAGAACCAATCTTTTTTTAAATGCATTACTTGGCACATATTCCAGCTTTTGTCCCTTAAACCTTGCCAGCAAAAAAAATGATGTCCTTTGAACAACAGGGAGAGGTGAAAATACGTAGCGAGAGAAGTCTTTTCTCTAGTCCCTTTCACAGAACCTAATGGATTGTGAGCACTTAATACATTAATCAATCAATATCTCTCACTGTACATCAGTAGCGTGACCAAGTTATGAATGACCTTTGCAACAAAAAAGGACACTTAAATGCACACGAGATTGCTCCCAGGTTAGTGACTTGGCCCCGATTTTTACCATGCACAATTACACCTTTGTAAGTACTGAGGTTAGATGTTAGAAAAATCTAAACCAATTAAAAAAATATATCTTTCCTTCTCAGTTATTTTTGCTGTTTGTTTTTGATTGTTGCACAAAATTCACAAAAGTTGTGTTTTCAGTTTTTCATATTAAGTCACTGCAAGTAGCAGGTGCCACTGGGCAACAAAATATTTGCTTTGTCTTGTTTTGAGGTGGCAATGTGAAACCTATATAGCCTGTATCACACTGGGTTGCAACTGCTGGTGACAATTTGTGAACAGCAATCATGAGGGAGTTTTGGAAATGCCTCAAAATGTTTGCAAAGGTTATTTTATTATATGCATGAGTCACAGGGCCTCACATGTATAGCCGTATTTTTAAAAACAAATTGCATGAAAAATCACATCTTAAAATAGTCAGAGTCATTGCTGGTGCCTGGAACTTATCTTAATGTAGTTTCAGTGACTCCAAATGTGAGACAAATTATGAAAAAGAGAGACAACTTAGACAATTTCTGACGAAGTTACAAGAAAATTTGCAAAAATGTCACAAAATGTTTAATATGCTTGCAATTACGTTAAATGCCCGATGTTACCTGGTCAGGTATGAAGTTTCTTACAAAAGTGTTGAACACACAAAGTCAATGGGATTCCTGGGAAAATTTGCATGTTTTTGTCTCAAGCTGCAACCTTTGAAATATTGACTTTAGTCTGCTCTTTATGTAGTATAGCTAGATTTCTAAAGGTGGTTTCAACACTTCAGAAAAAATCATTTTGGGCAGAAAATAACTGAGTGAGGAGGAATTGTTTTAATTAGTAATTTAGTCATTTTTAATTCTTCCAACAATTTGGAGTCTCACTGAATTATCTGTCAGTCAGATTTGATACTTTTTTGTATCCTATGAAGAGTTACATGTGACAAAGATAAATTATAATGGTATAAATAAATACTTTTTATCTTGTTTGTAAAATTTCCCTTCAACAAATCCCATGTTTAAATACTCAAACCCACAGAGGAGGGAGAAAAGAAGCCTTTCCTATTGCTACCTTTGCTGTTATTGTAGAGAAGAAATCCAGTCAGAACAAACAGGAGACGGTGATATGATGGTAGTTGACGGTGAAGGAAGAGAGGAAGGTTAGGCTGGTTTATGATGATGAATGAGGGGGGGTGCATGTTTCTGGGCCTGGTCCTGAGTACTGGTGGAGCATGGAGGTGAAGCGAGACAAACTGGAACGGACAGGAGCTGACTGCAGAGTCAGAAAGAAAAAGAAGATCCCAGAACAAGAGCACAAACTAATGCTATTGTGGTCAATGAACAATGGCCTTGAGAAGTGACTGCACAGGGGCCTTAAACAAAGAAGCCATTGCCGTTCACTTTTCCCAGTCTAATTAGATTCTTTTGCCCAGTTTACCATGACAAAAAAACAGTCAATTTTTCCTAATTCTGGCTGCCACACCGGCCCCTGGATCACCTTAAATCGAGTAAGCCTGAGAGTGCGGGCCTGTCTGTTAGACTGACAACGACTTGTGACATGGATTCAAACACATCCACTGTGTTCTCTGCTCTACATCTCACACACAAACATGGGCCCCACTGCAGCTTTCCCAAGTGCCTGAAATATTCACCATGTGCATGATAAGAGCTCATTTTCCACGAAAACCCCACTCACCAGGCACTACTTTACAGGTTTGAAAAATATGTCTTTTTTAAAGAACTTATCCTCAAAATATATTTTGTCTCTATGCAACCAAAACTTGACTTGTTTTAAGCATCTAAAGAACAAATGTTCAGAGCAGATTGCAGTAAATGTCTTAAAACACAACTCTCCAAACACTTCTGAAGGGAAAAAAGGCAGGAGAAAAAAACGACAAAAAACTTAGTAATCTGGCCAACTAAGTACCAGATACTGAGGTTCTTGTACTTTCAATTGTTTTTCATTCAGAATATTTATTGAATTTAAATGTTTTATCATATATTTATGTATATAAATCATTATTTGTTCTTAAGTTATTCTAAAAAAAAGTCAATCTATGATTGAGCTTTTCAATAGAACATTGTAGTGCTTTACATAATATTTTTTGTAACATTGTTAAACTATATCCATCAGATTAACAGAGTCAATATTCACTCACAAGTAACTGAAGCAAAATGTATAGCTCTACTATTTACATTAATCATCACTGAATTTAAAATGGTAAAATATTAAGCAAGGCTACAGTTAGAAAAAGTAAAACGTTTATTTTCTCACATATTTGAGAAAAAGAAGAGAAATTGTATATAAGATGATAAAAAATGCATTTTCCCCCACATCACTGCATCATTAAAACCTAAACAAAAACATTTTGGTGAAATATTTTATGTCCTTCATCACAGCATTTCACAATTGAATCAAAACAACACCCTGCTTTCTCCATCATGGTGGTTGATGTTACCACTGAACTGACCTGATGTGTCCTGCTGGATGCTTACAGAGCAAGGGGCATGAAAATTGACATTTGGTTGTTTTCTAAATTATGGATCGTTCATCTGAATGCTTCACATGACTAAATATGGGGAGAACACTTCAAGTTGGTGCATAAGGCCACAAGAAAACGACAAGAGAGAGACTTTATTTTTATCTTAAAATCATTACTCTTCACCTTTGGAATAAAAATAAAGCATTTTTGCACTTTTTAATGTTATTAAATAAGTATTTAAAGTGTATACATGTTAGGTGCCTTTTTTCCTGTCAGGATGGATATCTTGCCAGAGTTAGGTCGTTAAACATTGCTAATAAGTTTAAATTAGTCCTGACTTTATCTGATCTCATTGGATTAGAACAATTGTTTCACTAAAAACTCTTCTTTATAGTAGTATCATTTTAATATCCTGTTTGTTGTTTTCACTTCCCAGACTTACTTAAATATCATCCATCAATCTAAGCTCTTTTGCTCCAAATGGATAGATGGAAAGCTCAACAATCAGCTAATGAAACAACAGCCACAGAGTGGCATTTCAGACCAGTAAAAAGTAAAACGATCAGCCATTCACTAAACATGAAGGATCATTATAAATCTGACGATTTGATTATTTACACCAGCGTTATTATAACGATCATGATATCCTTTTTATAACAAACTTTCACAGAAGTACTGTATTTTCAAAACAGACATTAGTTTTTGACTCCAAAATCCTTGTAATAATTACAAAACATGTCCAGCTAATCAGTGTCCATCATGTTGGTATAAATATAACCGGAGACCAGTAAAAGGCTTCAGACCTGAAGGTGCTTTGTTATCAGTGGCATCCTCTTATGGTGTCACGAGTTACCACACTCAGACTGGTGTGAACGTTTCTGTTTGCTGCCATATCCAGCAAAGAAAAGAACCGTGTGTGTGTGTGTGTGTGTGTGTGTGTGTGTGTGTGTGTGTGTGTGTGTGGAAACGAGTCAAATCCAGAATAATTTACAGTATCCATCTGCAGAAACTTCCCTCTAATGTCACACACACCAACATGCCGTTGAGCCGTCCTCCCACTCATATTATCCTTTTTTTTTCTTCCCACCAAACTCATCCATTTCTCTTCATCCATCCTCCTCTCACCCTCCTCAGGTGGTGTGTAGTGTACTGTCAAGCACTGCATGAATCAATGACTGGTGCTCACGCCCACAGGTAAAGGTTAGAGAGGTTCACTATTGAATTATTTCTGCACTTCTCTCATTGCTGCCATCTGCCTGGCTGCTTTTAGCTGATGTGGTTGAGGCACTGGAGGGGACTCTTTTTGCTAATGCACTGAAAACATGAATGTGTGTGTTTTGTGTGATTTCTCTCTGAATGTTTTTTTTTGGGGTCCATAATGATGTTTTCTTCACATGCAACTAGCATAAAATGAAATTGCACATTAAGCAACACAGACAAATGTGTAGTTGTGCACAAACAGAGTGTGTTCGCTCCTCTTCGTGTCCATCTATCAGACAGTGGATAATGATTTACAACATGTGCGCTTTCAGTCAGTCTTTGTTTCATCTGCCTTTATTCTAATGGAGCCTTCGGAGTTGGAGGGCAGCATACTGCTGGATAGGGCATCCTTCACTCTCTGGTTTTGTTTTGCTGTCAGCGAGGCTGATCATCTCTGCTGGACCCAGGCTGAACTCATCCATTGCACAGATCATGCCCTTTGATCCACCAGCTCTCTCTGAGGGGGGCGCAAACAGCCTTATTAAAAATGGCGAAATAAAACTTTCCTGCCTAGACTCAATAGTTGCCAAACTTTACCCCTGTTTCTCCCTCTCATGCTGCCTATGGTCAAATTGAGCTGCCTAATCCTGTCAGCGAGCAGCCCTGCTCGCCCATAACTCAGAAACAAATGAAGCAATGCAAGTGTATAACAAATGTATTGGTTTTATTTCCTAGATTACCTGGCATACACTTGCACAACAATCAATATCACAGATGAGAATGTGCTGGATGTAGGATGAAAATGGGCGCCTTAGGGGGAAAGTTCAAGCAAGGATCATGTGGGAAACCTTAAAAAATGAAGTATTACAAGTAGAGAAAAAAGAAATAAAGTATCTGCACAGAATTGTAAACAAGGAGAACTTATTCTACCCACATGACTATCCTATGAAAACTGACTAAACTGACATTTTGCAATCAGATGAAAAAAGAGAAGAAACTCTGAGGCTGCATTTGAGGGATAGATTAGTCTGTGCAAATGTTGACAATCGCTTTTTTCATTTAACTGCGTTAAAAACAACACTCACGCAAACACCAAGTCCTACATTATATATTCAATCAACCACATTCCGTTTGAACTAGTCATGGAAGGGTAGAAACGTGTTTCTTCTTCATCTCATCTACCTGTGACAGTGACATGACTGCTGCTATAATTAAACCCATCACAACCATTATGTGTCTGGCACCTAATCTATTCCCTCCTCCGCTGTCTGTCTGTAACCACAGACTTCCCGGCTCAGCCCTGACTGACTGACAGACCCCGTGGAGGCTGTGGTCACTCTGTGTGACTGACGTGAGGGGCAGAAGGGGCTACAGCATTACCCCACCCCCCTCCCCCCCTTCCCTACGAGCTTTTGCAGATCATTCAATCCAGCACCTCACACCACTGATCGCCACCTCTGCTCCAATATCCAGCAGCAAAGCCTCCGGGCCTGAAAATAGAACTCATTAACACGTTTAGTAAGTACAAATGAGATGACTGTCTCCTGATGGACTGTCTATCTTTTGGATCAGCTTTCAAGGAAAGTGTGTGGTAATGACAAGAGAGGGGGAAACCAATATTATAATGTGCCTCCTCTGAAAAAGGGCTTGATGACAGGGAGAGCCCCCCCCCCCATACCTCCCACCTCACACACACACACACACACACACACACACACACACACACACACACACACACACACACACACACACACACACACACACACACACACACACACTGATTTTTTTGTGCAGACACCTAAGTGTGCGCTCGTTTATGGGTGGAAGTTTGCAAAATAAAATCTGGGGCATATTTACACCTACATGAGACAACTGACAGGTAAATCATACACAGGGCAGAAAACATACAGAGCACATGCACGGTGGTCTCGGCATGTGAAAACCTCTTCAGGTAGAGAGTTTTAACTAGCTCTTTCCCAACTGGTTTGTCACCTTTCTACTCATCACTGGCAGTAACACAACTTCTGATTTCCTTTAAGACAACGAAAACCATGACTCAAACAGTCCACCTTCCAGTCAGAGGGCAGAGCGTGTTGAAATTTACAGAATTAGGTCTCATTCAGAAGAGGTTATGAAAATCTGGACACTAGACGCTCCTATTCAGAGCCTCTCTCACAGCAGTGAGGAGGCTTTCTGGTCAATTTGCTGTAACAGGATAAGCAAGCAGAGGATTTTATAGGAAGCCTGTGAAGGATGAGGCAAAACCACTTGCTAGTGTTAGTTTGAGCAGCAGGATTGTATGAATGCTAAAATACGACTGGAAAGTCTATAAAGCCATCATTTTGGCTTTTTAATAAATGTCTAGTCTTTTGTAATATTTTCAAAATGAAAACTAATGTATTTATGAATTTCCTGGCACGTTCTGCAGACAGCAAACAATTTCCTATGCTGCCTCGATGCCCTTCGGACAGGGATTAGAAGGCAGGCGACTAACTGAGGCCCGGCTGAGCTGCGGGCCCTCTGGGGCCCTGCTCATCCAGGCCTGCACAGCCCTCATCCTCATATCCACTCTGCATCACTGGGGCAATAACTGTCTTTATTAAAAGCGCATTGCAGCAGTGTCTGTCTATACAACTTACTCTCGGATTGCCCGTAATGTGGCATGTAGAAAGGGTCTGGTGGTTAGGGGCTACAATATCCTGTTTCTGGAAAGGTTTACTTTGCATTTTAACAAGCATGAATAAAAGAAGGACATTCCAGAAATGGCTACCGTCTGTTTTGCTCTTGCCTGTGGGGAGCAAAAGTTCACACTATAGACCTCGCATGCCATCAGAGCATAGCCTGGCTCACCTCTGATTTTACTGGGCTTTCACAGCTGCAGCGTAGCCACAGGTCACATAAGATAATACAATCGCAGGGAGAAAAATAACACACTGTTTATATGTTCCCAAAATACCAAGAAACAGAGGATAAAACAGGAGGTTACAGACAATAAATTGAAGGGTTAAGTCCTAAGATTTTTAAAAACTTTGAGCTGCAATGTGTGGCTTTATTAGAACATTTCTTTCCTGATATTGAGTAGTTATCAATGTTTGCTTAAGACCTGTGCAGCAGGCAGAGAGGGTGGAGAAACACCTCAGTTGCCCGAACAGGCTTTGCTATTAGACATGTGACCCTGAAAGTGCACCCCTTTTAGAGAAACAAGCAATGGATCTAATATTATTATGCAGTTATTTGTATGCATCCCTTCTTCTTATTTTCATTTAATAAAAGAGTTTTACCACACCAGTTTCTCAAACTGGTCATTAAAAGAACTGCTGGTCTAAACTGGAGGTTTGCGTTCCACCTTCAAGCAACACAGCTGCAGTTGAAACAACAGCAAAGATAAAAATGACCTCTCTCCAAATAGTCTTTACCCTTGAATTTGCAGGTTTCTGTGTCCACACAGACAGGGGACAAAGACTGGTGGCAGCCCAGGTGGCCCCAGCCCCAGTCCTCTCCCTTCCCAGCCTCCTCGGCTCACAGACAGGGATTTCCTCCTGCGATGAGAGCCAAGCCGTCACAGCCCAGCGATCAAGAGCCTGCCATCTGTGACTGAAGCAGATTTACAGCAGGAGCTAATCCTCACTGTCAGTCACGTTTGTTCTCCATCTCTGCTTATTCATCCACATACATAAACTCACACACATGCGCCACCACTGAAAAATACTAATATTTTGCTTTTCCCAAATGCTTTTCTCTGCACACATAGGTTTTTTCTCTCTTCTTGTCTCTATCATGCACACACAGACACAAAGCAAACATTTCTTACTTAAGCACATTCTCACTTCAGCACTGTTTCACTCTGTCCTTTTTTTAAAATCATGATTTCATTCTCTTCAGTACTAAATAAAACTTTAGTTGATTAAATGCTGAGAAATGAGAAACCTCAATGTGTCACTGAGTCGTATGCCCTGGCAAACGTCGTTCAAAAGAAATAGGGTCATCCTCTGCTCGGGTGTCACAATAACTCTGACACATGATCTTTCCAAACTTGACTTTTCTTTTCTTGTCTATAAAATCTCTTATTGTCTATGTCCTGTTCTCTATGAAACCTACTTATCCATCAGCAGTCATTTACCATTTGAGGACATGTGATTTTACCTATTTCAGTCCAATCTAGACCTAAAACATATTTTCTGAGTATATTAAACCATCTTTGATCATTTCTACTACATGCCACCACCTTCCACGGTTATCTGTATTGAACTGCTGTTCTTAAAACTAGACATTAGTATTGATGCACTGGTTTTAGTCAGAGCTGAGTTTTATTCAATGATCTCTGCACGCACGGCAGCTGTGTGGGGTTGAGGTCCCTCAGAGACCTCTTTTGTTTCCCCACAGATAAAGGGTTAAAGAAGACAAATGGAGGTGGGGCCACAGAGCAACATGCCTAAGCAGCACATTTATACTATGAGCACAAATTAAAACAATGCGGGCCTTTTGTCCCTGTATGGTCTAATTAAAAAGAAACTTAATTTCTGCTGCCCTTGCTCTCCTCAGACTTCCAGCCCAGAGGAGATTTGAGGCACCAAATCCCTGCAGTCTGTGTTTGCTGCATCCTCATAAGAAACACTTCAATGTTGTTAAACCTTCTAACATGTGTTTCGCTGAAATGTCATCCTTTGCTGTATTAATAACTTCTTGCAAAAAAAAAAAAAATCTAATGTTTAGATCTTATTCTTGATCTTTTTGGGGTTTGCTTTTAGATGAACAAATAAAAAAAGGATATAAGCCGTAACCAGCTGAGAAACAATCATAAGATCACAGCAGCAGTCAAAATTACGGTCTAGGTGACCCAGAAATTTAGGGGCAACTTTGTTTAACAAACCAGAGAATGTTCCACCACTTCAGCGACTATTCTTGAACCACAAAAAACAGAGCCCTGTACCACAGAAGAGCTACAGAGGAAATTAAATATTACACCAAGAGGGACTGAAAGGTCCAGTCCAAGCTGACAGGGTGGGGCTGTGAGGTGGAACAGCTCGGCTGATGGTGTAGGGGTGTGAAACGGCTGGAGTAAGAAATGCTACGTGGGAATTAGAGATGAAGACGGTTAAACGATGCTTATTAGTAGTTTTAATAAACAAACAGAAATGCCGCTATAAAAGACAAATAAATAATAAATCCTAATCACAGAGCTTGTGAGGGATCAGTCTGAATGTTTCAATTAGGCTTTTATGTGTGTGTGCTGTAAAAGGAACCCACTGAATTATAAAGCTTCTGCTAGAGGTCAGTGGTCTGTTCAAGTAAGTGAGGGTTTGTGTAATTTGATGAAGTTCTGCAGAGAAGAAAAGCATTTGTGTGTAATAACAGTGCCAATACACAGCCCCACTGTGGGGGAACACTGCTCAACTCTTAGATTCCTCATTTGTGTGCAAACATGCATCTAAGAAATAAAATGTTTAAGGAAAAAATACGGACCTATTTATTGCTAAAAACAATAAAAATGATTTATTTGCAAACAACAAAAATCTTTATCTTTAAAAACAAAAAAATGGGGGGGATAAAGATCCCAACCCCCATCCCTTTTAACCTAAATGGCCCTTTGCATGTTCGCTTGTCCACTGTACTGTAGTCATTAACATATTTGGAGTGCAGTGAGCAGAAAGCTTAATTGTCCCTAATTGCTCGGCTAAATATGTTCTCTAATGATTTGCTTCAGATCTGTGACTGCCTTTTGCGCAATTTCCCGACCGCTGGCTTCATTATCCCTGCCTCCTTGGAACAAAGCGTCTTCACAGGCTGGCCTTTTTTTTCTCTCCCACATAACACAGACAGCGAGTATGTGTGTGAGGGAAGTAATGGTTCCTTCTTGGACGGATGCACAATAGAGGCCCTTTGTCAAGGCACAGAAGTTAAAGTGATTAGAAAACCAAATCTCTACTAAGAAAGCGTGTTAATTGACCACAGCTCGCTCTTCCTAATCAGTCCGTAATAAATGGACAGTAGATGCACTTTGTTTCAGTCATACTACAGTTGTGGCAATGTCTGTTTTTTGGGTTTTCTTATAGCAGCAGCTGCTGTTGTTTTCCAGCTCCTCCTTCTACAGAATTAATGTTCAGTCTCCGTACGTCTTTAATGGCTAAAAACAGGCCGCTTCCATTAACAGAGACTTCTGTCTTTACTGGAATATTTTGCACAAATCACATTTGTGGGATAAATTCTAACAAAATTTGGCTTTTTTTTTTTTTTGTTAAATTAATGTAGAAAGCATGCTTAATGTTGCCTGAGAGCAGGAATATCTAAACAAACAGGTAAGTAAACCAAACATGAGTAAAAAGATAACAAATGCACAAACATTTGTTCTAATGATGTTGAAACAGATGCAATATATTAAATGTATTTTTTAAAGTAATAAAACAATTATAAATGTACATATTGACAGCTGATGTGTGCCCAGCTTTTAGCCGAAGTCACTGGATGAGAATTCATGTGTGTTGCATAAGTGCAGAAATCACAAGAATAAAAACAATCACAGACACAAAGAGCCACAGGGGGCATGTTCTGACCTGTATCTGAAGTAGAGCATTTGCGGATGGTGAAGATGGAGCTGAGGTCCTCCTCCTCCTCTGGCAGGCCTTTCTGCAGGCGCTGAAGCTTCCTGAGGCTCTCGCTGCGTTGGTGCTTCATGGAGCGCACATGCTGGATGAGGTTGAGCTTGGCCTTGGTCGAGTAGTTGCACAGCACGCAGTGGTAGTAGCAGGCATCACCCTCCACGGCGTTTTCGTGCTGCTGCAGGTGCTGTAGGAGGGAATGGAGAGAGAGAAAGGGGGAGGGAGAGAGAAGGGGAAAACAGAGGAAGAGAGGAAAGAAAGAAGTTATTGTAGATGGCAGATAGCTGGCCAGGCACCACCGACTCACTTTCACTCACACAGTTGGCAAATGAACAAATCAATTCCCAATCACAGCCCTGTTGTTTAACATCCAGACCTCTTCCTCTTCGAGACAACTGTTTGGACTGCACACTTGTCTGTGTGAGTGTCTGTATCATGGGCTAACAGGACAGGAGAGGCCAGAGCGGCACGCAAGTCTCAGGAGCCCAAGGGTGGGCAGAAATCGCATCAGCCATCCTTCAGAGGCCGTGGGTCTGCAGCCTCACAGACGGAAGGAAGCATTGATCCCCTTCACTCAACAGAAGCTTCCCGTCTCTGAAAAAGGAAATTCCAAACATCTGCCTGTTTCACGCATGGGATACTAAATATTGATCATGGCGAGTTAAATTCTCGCTCTCATGGAGGAAAAAAAGAGAGACAAAACCAGCCTGTGGTGAAGCAGGAGGGGGACCGAGTGCAATCTGAGGGAAAATGGAACATTCCACAACAGGAGGACAGCCGTCGGAAAAACAGGAAATCAGCTTCAGTATTGACCCCGAGACTTAACAGCATGCCTTGTCCAGCCTTCAACCCACCCTCTGTAGTGTCACAACATGTGAAACACCCTGTAGTGACACCATGCCACCACAAGCTCTCCTCACACCACCGAGCTCCAGTCTAATTACCTCCTGCATGGCTCAATCAATGATGCAAGGCCAACACAATATGGCTGGGCCTGGCGTGAGCAACAGAGATATTGACCATCATCCAAAAGCATCACACTGATGCATATATACAATAGAAGTCCCTCACTCAGTATGGTCACTCATGTCACGCCTGTCATTTTCCTCGCTTACATGATTCAAGGAAGTCTCGCTGTAGATTTCTATGCTAAAATCAATGTCAATGACCAAAAGTTTTCCTAATTTTCCTCTCATTTTCTTGACCCCTGTGTATGACATAATGCAAGTAATACACGTATGTTAATAAATGTAATACCTAAAAGTGATTGAACAAATATAATATTTGCTAAAGATAAAAAATGAAAACTTTATGTACTATCTAATAAATGCATTAGGATTTCAAAGGCAGGTGAAATGCAGTGATGTGAATTAACCGTGAGTGGTTAAGAAGTCTTAATATGCAAATAATCTAAATAACTGTGACAAAATTACAAACCTTTCATTTAGACACTCATTTCTCAAGAAGTAACTGAACTATTCTCTTCTGGTCTGTCTGGATGTAAAAGCAATAGAAACATTAAACGTTTAACCACATTATTCTATATCAGGTGTTGACAGCCTGGTGAAAAAAAAAAGTCATAACAATATTATGCCTCCCTAAAATGCTCTTGTCCCTTTCGCCTAATGTTTAATTTTCTGGCAATATTGTAATATTGCCACAGGGTTTACTGAGCTATTGTGTTTCATTCTCTTTGGTTTCACATTTCTCACTTCTACACCTAAAATGTGCATTAAGACACTGCTTCCAGGAAAAAGGAATAGGAGTTTTTTTTTCCTCTTTGTGAGCCCCACAGCTCAGTGTAATAGAGTTATTAGGTGATTGTAAAAAGCTCTGCGTGCTCTCCTTTCTCGCCTCATTTTAAGCCATCCATGATGTCATGAATAGGTGTTGCAGGATATTGTGGGGGCCCTCCTCCTTCTCCTCCGTGCACAAATATTGCATCAGAAGAAAGGTAGAGAGAAATCTGAGACAGATTCAGTTATAGATGACAGCAAATCAGTCAAATTGCTTTTAGTCACAGCAGATGTCTTGAATTAAAAAAAAAAGAGTTGCTGCCGCAAATGACTCAAGGCTGCAAAAATCTACAAGGAGACAAGTTTTAAAAAATGACAGCACCTGACTTAAACTTCAAAGCCAGTCTCATGAGGTAGAAAAAAATCCAGGGAGTTTTATAGTTTCCCATAAAAAGCATCGGGTTTATATAGGAGTCAGCTCAAGACTGCCTGCCCTGCAATCGACTATAATTCACTATAAACCTGACTGGTCAGGGAGATGGCCTCAGAGGGGGCCAGAAGCGGTCTGCCCCAGTGCTCGTAGCTCTGTCTACTATGTCAAATGATTACACCTGTAAACCAACACTTTCACCATCTCAGCACCGGCCATGACCCAGAGCAGTCTGGGGCATTTTAGCATCGGTGAAACAGGAAGGAGATCATACCAATGAAGAGCAAGGTGGTCCCTGCTCATTCAGCATTCAGGGGACAGGGAGACACCAGGACAACCAGCATCCCCTCTGATCATCACATGAACTTTCTGCAACATCGAATCAGCGGATTGTTTAAATTATCCATGTGAGATTCCTAGGATTATATCTAAAAGGGCAAAACACATATTGGATATTGTTTTCTCTGAGACCAACTCCATCCCTGACTTCTTCACTCTCTCTCTCTCTCACACACAGACACACACACACACACACACACACACACACACACACACACACACACACACACACACACACACACACACACACACACACACTTTGAATGTGAAACATAATAATGCATGAGACAGGGCTTGTGTCTGTTTCCTATGAACCTGCAATGAAGTCCCTAGTTGATAAATCACCTCCAACTGGAGTGAAGGAATTTGGTGCCTTAATGAAAAAGTCATGTTGGGCTCAGAGGAGCGGGTCTGTGGGGCTCTAACTGCCCTATCAGGGCTCCAACAGGGGGGGAGCTGTGGAGCATGAGGGGAGATTAGCTGACTGTGTTGGTCCTGATGTTTTTAATACCACTTAACTGTCTGGAAATTTATATAGAAGACTCAGCTGAGCACGTTAATGTGTGACACCGCCTATATTGTAGTGTTATAGTCAACAAAACAGAGACATGCTGGGGGCACTTAAATATACAATAAATGTGGTCTGATTAAACAGATAAGATCACAAAACCAGAGATTGTAAAATGCAAAGGGATGGAGTTTTTATCTGTTCAGTCACAAGATATTCACACGGATTGCAATTTAAACTTTTGTAGAAATGTTTAGAGAAATTCTACAGGAAGTTCCTGTTAGTTTTATGGCATAATGTGGCTACGGTCATGCTGTTTCAAGCCTCTCTCCTCCATGGAGGGCCTCGTCTCTTGTTGTGGAGGCTGAAGCAGTGCTCACTGCTTTTTCAGGTAAAGAGGGACAGGGGCGGTGTGAGCACCACCCCATCCTCTCTATCACAACTCTCCACTGCACCTTGGCCTCTGAGTGGGCAGTGCACGCCTGTATCAGTTTCAACACCCACCCACAGCGTGGCATACATCTGCATTTTTAGCCACTTACACGCAAAGTAAAAGTGCACCTTTAACACAAAACAGTGTGGTTTCTGAGTGACTCCAGCCAACATGGGGTTAAGGGGGTATTACTGGAAGGGTGGAAGGGAGAAAGAAAGACGGTAATTTCAAAGAATGGCTCCCAGAGGAGCTGGTAATACAGCGCGCGCCCGCAACAAACACATTCACAAGTATAGACAAAAAGGAGCATCACAAATGTTCGCACACAGACATGTACACACAGTCACATGCCATTATGATCATGGCCTAATTTCCACCATTAAATTTGGCAGTGCTGTTAATACAAAATTAATGCATTAAAACAGATGACTATCTGTGAGCTAAATAGCTATCAATTCCAAGAGAGCTGCCAAATTCCCTCTGAGAGAGCCACTGAGTATCTGCTTGGATATTGCTTTGTAATTGTCTCCTCGATTCTCAGCACTAAAAGCTCTTTTCTGTGCGTGTGTGTGTGTGTGTGTGTGTGTGTGTGTGTGTGTGTGTGTGTGTATGTGTGTGTGTGCACTTCATGGAAAGCGCATGTTGTTTAGGACACTGCAGTGCACACCTGAAGCCATGCAATGTGCTCTAACAAGACTGATTTGTGAGAAGATCACATCATCTAAATCACTGAGGTGGGCATCAGGTTCTGGCTTTCTGGTTTGTGAAGTGTAAGAAGTCATACACCACCTTTGTTATTTAACCACAGTGAGGTCATGGCAGCAATTATAACCAATGAGGTAATTCCCTCTGAAGAAAGACAATGTAACATGCCTGTTGTGTTGAAAATAAATACTACAGCCAGAGGCGGAAGAAAATAACAAGTGTGGCTCCATTACTATTACACTGCTGATTACAGGACTGTGCAAAAGTTTTAAACCTCAATCCAAGAATTACTGAAGGTCATTTTACATGTTTTAATTTGAATTTACTATTTTTCTGTCCACTACATATAATTAACCATGTTGTGCTTATTGTGGAGTTTGCTCTTTAGAAAAATGTGGAAAGCTGAAAAGTAAAGTGCAACAGAAAAATTGTTAGGCCTGGAAACTACACAGAGCAAAGTATAAAGAAATGAAGGATGATTCAGGACTTTTGTACATTAATGCATATGTAAAGTTTATCTAAATGAAAATATTTCAAAAGTTAGCTGCTGTCATAAGACTCAATCTAAGCAGTATAAAAATCATTTTAAATGTAAATAACCATGATTAGAATGATGAGGGCTATTTGGAATAGAATCTACAGAGGATAAGAAGCATTTTGGTCCAAAAGTTGTGATTTCCTAAAAGTGGCACATTTGCTCATGAGAGATTTACTGGGAACCTGATTGTCATAAATTTGCACACTGGGATTCCCCTGGAACATATTACTTAGCAAAGCAGTGACTGGAGTCAGTGAGTTCTTGCAGTTTTGGCCAATGATGCTCCGTCTGCCAGGAGCATGAACAACAGCTCCAACCACAGAGGCCCCACTGGGTGCCAAAAGTGTGGTGGCTGCTTTGAATTAAGCACTGCAAGTTATAACATGCCTTAAAGTTAGGTTGTGGCTTAAGGGGACTTGTGTATTTCAGACACAAACTGCATACCTACCGCTTCCTGAACCTCATCCCCACCCGTGTCCTTTCTTTCCCTTTGCTCTTTAATCCCTGCCACCCCTCCACTGCATCCTGTCCCACTGTCTCAAAGCCCATAATGTGCTATGTTGCTTCCTTTACTGCCTTGCTGCAGAAATGATCCATCACTACCGGTGAATAAAAACAGGCTGCATATTTGTCTCGTGGAGGGAATGAAGAAACAAAATGGACCTCTGTGTCTTCAGCAAAGTTCCAAAGGTAAAGATAGATCACCGTAGGTGTCCTCGGAGAGGTTTACTTAACACTGACCAATGAAACAAAGTAGCTTTATTTGGGGGGGTTGGTTGGTTACAGAGACACTTAAAGACAATACTACTATTGGTGCTCCACACCCACCACTCTTACTTACTTTTACATTAAATAAAGCAATAATTATTGAATTCCGTTTGAATGAGTAAGATGCTAGAAAGTAAACAATGGGAACATAATTGCAGATGGAAGGCAATCAATGCAGGCAGTCATTTGGGCCACGTTGATTGTGTAGGCTGCTGTATGCGCTCCGTGTGCCCAAGAGTGAGCACTTTTGTGCAGCTATTGCAAATCTGAGGCGAGCCAAGGGGAGTGTGTGCCGTGACAAGGAGCTGAGTAATACACTCTCCGACATGCACGCACAAAACAAGAGTTGGGTAATCCCTCCTTCAATAATGACCCAGGGCTCTAAACAATAGCTCTCAATCAGCTGATCAATGTGTCCACATAATTCATGTGCGACTCAACGTTTTTGAAAGGGTGAGGAGAGGGAGGATAAGCAAGCAGGCGGTTGGGAGATCAATGCCCTGTGTAGTGATAACGAGCCTGGGTCTATGCCCACAGGAGCCCCACTCTGGCGCCCAGGGTCTCTCTCATTAAGAACATTTGGATAAGCATGGCTCTACATACATAATGTGCACTTCTAATCATAGGCAGATAAACACATTTCTCTCCTTTTTAATGAGCTGGGTCCTGCTTTTGTGACACACTGAGATGACTCCAAAACAGGCAGGAAATGATGTCAGTCCCCAAATAAGAGAGAGAAAAAATTAAACAAATTAACAGCAAGCTGTTGGCCTCCTCTTTCAGTAGCTAATTAACAGCTTAACCTCCTGGAGCTTTTATGAAATCCATGCTGGGAGGAGCTTGCCAAAACTGCAGTGCAATAAGTTTACCTGCAGGAGGCGAGAAGAGGGTGGAGTCATGAGGGCACCTGAACAACTGTTACAAGCACTCAGTGACATGTGTTCTGGCAGAGTACCATCTGGAGACTGGATAGGGCAAATCAGGACCTGCTCTGACACCTTTTCTCAATCACTCAGAGTAGAGCGTCAACATGGAAACCATTTATTTTGGACAGCTGTGGCGATGAAACGAGGCATGTTTTTGGGAAGCAAAACAGGAGGCACACAGCAGGTTAGCATGTTGTGATAAGGAGCATCGATCAGTATCAGAAATACTTAATTGATCCTGGGAAAAAATGGTTCCAACAATAGTTTCTCCAGATAGTGCAAGACTAAGAAAAGTAAACAAACATTGAATAATACCAAACTTAAAATAATACCAAACGTATGTTATAAAAATTATAAAATATATTTTTAAAACTCAGCTAAACGGTATCCCATTATAATATTGAGTGAAATATGTACAATAATGCAGTGTTCTATAAAGAAAATTTGTGCTATAAATGAAAGTGTTGTAGAAGGAGATCGCCACAGGCAGGAATGATTTCCTTTGTCGTTCAGCTGATGATCTCATGTCAAGTCCTTTAACTGTAAAGAGGCTGCAAAAAGTAGAAGAAGAAACACTGTTTATCAAAGAATCTGTTAATCAGGTTTTCTCAAAAAATAGTATTTGTATCCGTATTTGTACTTATTTTATAATCAAACACAGGTTACATTTACAGGACTTTAAAGTATCTGTCTTAAATAATGAGAAATGATGAATGTGACACTGAGATTCTCCTTCTGTAAAGCGAATTCTCTTGTTTGTATAAGAAGTTATTTCCAATGCAAAATACACAAGCACCTAAAGAAGCTAGACAGTGAACATTCAGCACAATCAATCAAACAGAATTTCCATTTGCATGAGAGTTTTATGGGATTTAGAGGGAAATGTTGAGAATTAAACCCCAGTTGTATAAAGATTCACAGGTTCCCTGAATCTAACTCAGTGGAGATGCTAATTGATGTGAGTGTTCATGGTGTATAAGTGCAGGATAGCTGACTCAGCTGAGCTGTAGGTCAGTGATGTGGTGAAGACAGAGGCAGCCACACAGCTGACAAGAATCTCCAACACCTCACGGCCTATTATTTGTCACTTGCCAGCCTGATGATGGAAGGAAGCACCTTGTGGAGGCACTTTGAATGTGAGAAGTAGAAACGAAGGATAAAAGAGAGGCTGGGGATGGTGGAGGGGAATGAGTCCTGGAAGTGAAAGTAAGGGGAGATGGTGAATTGCAGGATGCCAGGGTGTTGGATTAAGATACAAGCAAGCAGCACTTGTAATGATTAATGCAGTCAGAGAGAATTAAATTCAGAGCAGGAACATTACCCAAACACAATTAGTCCTTGAGAACAAACACCACGCTCTGCGGTGAATGCAGATCCACAGCCATATCATTCTGAGGGAGTAGCCAACTGAAGTGAAGGACTAGAGAGGTAAAACTTAGCATTTTTTGACCTGGCTGGCCCAGAGAGTCACTTTTACAATCACACCCACTTCAAACTTTAGAGGCCACTTGTTTTCACAACGGCAAAGGATCACAAACTTTCTGAACTCCAGGTGGGCCCCCACTGTCTTCTTCACAAGCTTTTTCTCACCCACAAATCTCTTGTTCCACCTTTAAGCTGGTGTAACAGCAAAGAGAACAGACAGATTCCAGTCTCCTCAGGCTTGTATTATCTAGTTCTCACCCCTGGCGTTCTCAGTTTGGTCGTGTAAATATTTCATTAACACATAATTGGTTGCAGCTTCAGGCTATGCAATGAGGCCGTGATAGCTGTAACACTGTATGTTTTCTGACTATCCTGTATCCTTTCTTATGTAAAATTCATAGAAATGTGTTCTAGGGGAGAGGGCGTTTTGCAGATTTCATAGGGGGAAATGTTTAGTTTTTCATGCACTGCCCTCACAGACAGCCTTGCTAGAGACACCGGCTAATTAAGAACGGTGATGATGTGCTCAGCCAGTGTCAATATTTAACCCAGTCTTATGCTGCTATCTTTATTAGCAGCACAGCCCTGACAAAAGGAGCAATGTGCCCTTTGAGAGGTCTTCTTCTTAAAATGAAAATTAATGAGTGGGGTTGAGTGGAGGTGAATATACAGAGCGGGTCTATACGTGGGCTTATTTGCATGGAACATGGAGTACTTTGCTGGAGTGAAACTGCTGTTGAGGGTTCTTCAAGCAATTCATACTGCAAACACCCACCGTTTCACCTGTTAACTCTTCCATACCTGCCAACTAAAAGGCTCTAAACTAAATGAGGGAAACTTTGACATTTTGCTTGAAACACAAAAGCACTAAAGCATAAAAAATGTTGCAGCTTCCACTGTTTTAGTAGCTGATCAGATCATGACACATCTGCTAAACATTTCATTTATTTCTAGTCATCCTACACATTTTTACATTTTGACATAAAGTACTAAAATAGTCTAATCTTCATTCTATTCATTTGAGCTTTCAACTAATGGGAGCATTTTGAACTTGTGCTTAAAAA
>SSNR01000043.1:3282828-3348322 GCA_006937965.1 Callopanchax toddi | reverse complement strand
ACCCCCCCCCCCCCCCCCCCCCCCCACAAAAAAAAAAAAAAAAACTTATCATGCTATTAGCAAAGGTCATCATAGAGGCCATTGGATTGGCCTCCAGGGCTTCAAATACAAGGCTACATCATGAAAAAGGCTTACATGTCTTTCTGTGAAACTCGAGTTACTAAATCAAAGTCACCCTAAAATTTAATAATGCTTTGGAAAAAACATTTTGAATTTGTTTTTGTGTTTTTTGCTGACTTCTGCAGAAGAACCGGTCCTTTCCTAGCACTGTAGCTAAACACTATTAGGACACTGAGAAAGTTGGCAGCTGTAGCTGGTAGAATATTTATTTTATAGGCTGGCATTGCAGCCAAGTTACCCTCAGCTGCCACCCTATATACACTGCTCAATCGTGCAAAAAATCAAAAACTATACTTCAAAGACTACCACTTTTACCCTTCCTGTTTATTGATCAGGCAGAGCTCTTGTTCAGTAATTGTGCAGTAAATCAAGCATGGTGAGCACTAATCTCAACCCCGGGAGGAAAGTGTTAAAGGTAAAACCTGCTGAAAAGTGCATAATTAGGGTGCTGTGTTTAGCCAGGAAGGAGAATATACTCCTCCTCCTCCTCACATTTCTTGCTCACTGGCTGCCTGCACAACTAGAGGCAGCAGGGAGAGGGGTTGGCAGAGGAGCAACGGGAAGTGTATACAGTTTCTAACCACCTCTCGCTCCCTCCCTTACTCTTTCAGTCCTTCTCCCTCTCAGTGCATTCCCAACCAAAGTGCCGGGGGCGCCATGCTTGTAAAGAAACCACAGCCTTTTGAGTGCCTCTTGTATTTACAAACGGAGGCATGTTGGAATCAAAGGCATTACCACATGACATAACACATTAAACAGTTGGCAGATTGAGAATTTATATATACTCAATAGATAGTGAATGGGGTAAACAGGAAAAGTGCCTGTGCTGGATAAGTTTAAGTAGCTATACGTGGTGCGAGAGCTGAACTTACCTAAACCAGAGCACAGTAAAGGAGTCAACTGCAGCAGCTTTCTTCCTTTCCTTGCTTTGTCTCCCCTCTTAACACACAGCTCAGGCTTTACTCCAGGTGGAGACAGCTATCACTTTCCCATCAACTTCCTGTTCCTCGTGTCTCTCCGCCCCCTTTTTCTCTCTGCTATCTCCCTCCCAGCTGCTTAACTTTTTTTTCCCCCTGTGCCATTTTTCAAGGAATAAGCCGTGACTCTTCCCCCATCTTTAAGGGGAAAAAAGCTTGCTCTCACATCATATCTCTGTCTCTTTTCCTCCTCCCTGTACTGTTTCCTCGTGTTGCTTTTCTGGCTAATTTCACCTCAGTTTTTAATCCACCATCATCTATAGGGATCTAAAAATAAATGATAAATGGAATAAGATGTTTTATGGTCTTATCTCTTACCTGTTCTCACAGGGGGAATAATAAAGTAGTTAATCCTGCAGATCCTTCTCAAATTGATTAATCAGCACATGCGGACAATCGAATAAATGATTAATATTCCCCAGTCATGTGGTCGGACAGTTACCCCTGAAACCATCAGTAATAATTCAGTAACCCTTCCCCAGACCACAGGCTGCAGCTAGTCAGCCTCACTCAGCATCAGCTCTATGATGTTCAGCAGGACTTTGAACTCCCTACACACACACACACACACACACACACACACACACACACACACACACACACACACACACACACACACACACCACACACACACACACCAAGGGTAAAACTTACTGCAGCCTGATCTCACTAACGCCCCCCTACAATGCCTGCCTACCTCATCAGAATTATCTATTATACACAAGGTGTTCATCTAAATATATATATATAGGAGGATGGACAGCTTATAGGCTTTAAACATAGCAGAATAACCTCATATTACAAAGAGGGAGCAAGAGGAATAAACTTATATCATCTGGTTTTGCAGCAAGCAACACAGATATGAAATATGAAATGAAAATAAAATTTCTTTAAGTGCAAATCCCGAACTCAGATGGCGTATTATATAAACACAAGGTGAATAATCCTCCTGCTGCAACAGCATCTGGTATTTTTAGGAGCAGACTGTTTAGCAACAGTGAACTCCCTCCCACTCTCTCCCCTCCACACCATGAGCACACCCTGTCCCGTTTGTGGACAAAGAGGGGGATCTCCTTCTATTTTCTGTCCCATTATCCATGCTATTCTCCCTTCTAAAGAGGTCACTGGACCACCATCTCCAAGGCTGTCTTCTGCATCTGCCAGCAATAAGAGTTATTAATCAGGGATGGAGCTGGAAGCAAAAATGGCTGAATGGTGGGAATGGGTGCTGGGGGTGGGTGGGATGAGATGTGTATGAATATGTGATGCAGGGTGGGCTGTTTTTATCTGCTGTGTTAGAGTACCGACTCAGCAGCACAGGCAAAGACATGCATACTGTTTATACCACACACACACACACACACACACACAAACACACACACACACACACACACACACACACACACACACACACACACACACACACACACACACACACGGCCTTACTCACTTGTTTTTTTGTAATACAGAATCTGAGCAGCTGGATGCTTGGGTCAGCTGTGACAGCTGTCCACCACCACATGGTAACTCTTCACAGCTTAGTTCTGCTTTACGTGACTGATGACTTTTCACTTGTGTTTGACACTCAACCAGGTAAGAATTGAGCTCTTAAGTGTGAGCAGCCATTCACTTCTTTGCGACACACAGTTCTGTGTTTTACAGGTCTGAGAACCTTGCACGTTGCCATGAAAAAGCCTCAGTTCACTTTGATCACGTCTCTTGCTCCTTTGTTTATAAATCAGCTGCACAAATATTTATGAGCAGAGTGAATAAAATGGCCAGTCTGGCTTGTATCTCTGCACCACCCCCTCCTTGCCCCCCCCCCATGCAGCTGATGTGTGGATGAGGCCACCGCAGACGCAGAGCGTGTACATAGGGCCCCAGGCCACATCCATCATATCTGTTCCGTCCCTGGCTATTGTATGACCCCAGAGAGGGCTGACCTGACCAAAACCATGTAACCCAAAACATGGCACATTTAGTCCGACTGAAAGAGAAATATTAAAAAATAAACAATTTAATTTGTGAAAAACATACGAGTTGTAAATGAAAGCGCAATCGAGAACAAAGCTATGTGTGAAAGTGTAAGGCAGTGGCCAAATGCATGCACGGGACTAATGCATTATTAGTTTTTCAGTAACAAAGTTCGATAAATTAATACACCGAAGTTCAATACATACAGCTTCTGCATCTCTTTCAGCTCACCTATCCGTTTCTCCCTCCAACACAGGCTCCGAACTTCTGGATCCATACGCTTTAATTGCTCCCCCCTGCCCTGACCTCTGATCCAGATCACTCTGATATACAGCATCTCTATTAAACTGGGTAGTAGGAAAATATTCTTCTTAATGACCCTCAGTTCTGGCAATAGCACTGAAAATGGAGAAGGAAAAAAATCAATCCTCTTCTTTCCTTTTTGCCCTTCACGGACTCTATTAGTTCCTTTTTTTATCTAAAGGTCGACTCCAAAAATGTGGATGGATGGAGATCGAGCAGGACGGAGGGGAAATGGACTTTCCTGAAATGCATTTCACTAATGAGGAGACAACAAACCTATGGTCAGAAAGAAAAAAAAATCTTTTCCACAGGATCTTGACTGTCCTTCAAGTACACACTGTTTTTCTGTTTATAAAAAAAGAGAAAAAAAGACCTGAGACAGCTGTTATCTAAACTGTGCAGAATGTTGAACCTGCAATCTAGACTGCTGATTATTTAGAAGATAACGTGGTTTAAGCAGGAAAGAGTCAAACTGGACCGAATGATATGGCCACATGGAGCACAGGAGGCAAGGATGCGTGTGTGTGTGTGACTGCTGTACAGTAGAAACTGGTGAAGTGTGCTTGTGTGTCTGTGGGCAAGGGTGGGGGGGTAAAGGAGAGGTGGTAGTGGTGGACTGGCTTGTCGATCGATGCAGTGATTGGCAGTTAATGGCTTTTCCTGTTCTGCCTTGGTAACCCTGGCCTGATGGCTGTTGGGTCTGATCAGAGATGGCAGATGGTGTTTGATTTTCGTATATAAACCTCTGACTTTGTGGAGATGGCTTCATCATGTTTAATGATTTAAAAGTTAAGTTGAATACTGGGAATACTCCAATGCTGGATCTCTCATTTAAAACGCCCTAACCTCCCTTCCAGATGGAACTGCTGATCTCCTAACCTCTGATTCTGGTTAGTATTCTGCTGTAACTCACTCTGTCCTCCAATGATAAGTTATTACAATAAAATTTCCAGTGCACCGCCTATCTCTATTTTCTGTTATTTAGACATTTCAGTCACTGGTTTTGAGACTACAACAGATATCTTTTGAGGCTTCTTGATCACAAACCTATTATGACAATTCAAAATAAAACATGTTGAGAATAATCCTGAAAAGGTCTATTATGAAATTATTCCAAACCTTTTCGCTCAACTAGTCGGTAATGACAGCGGAGACTAGAAACTGAGCCTCCAAAAGAGGTTGTAAATGGAGGAAAATTGAATGATAAGCCCCATTTGGTATAAAGAGAAGATAGTGGGAAAGTACAAACAGCAGGTCCAGAAATCTCTGATTTTACACAGTAATTTCATGTCCTGATGGATCAGCCTTTTTGTGGCATTTTACTTCAGCAGTTTCAACTTTAAGGTGGCAGTAAGAGTATTAATGCTGCACAACTCCAGCTATTATAGGAAGTTTAAACTTGTTAAAGAGTGAGATGAAACTTTCTGGAATGTTTCTCAAAAATCAAAAGGAAAATTGTTTACAATCAGTGAAAAATATGTTAGAAAATCGTGCATTTATTGAAGATAGAGCGACAAGAATAGATATTCTGTCCTCACTCTAACTTAGAACTGGAACATGAATACACTCTCACTTCTGAAATATAAACACATAATAAAATATTTTGTTTTACAAACCTTATTAAGATTCTCTCTCTCCCTCGTGGTTTTCAGCATGCAAATTAAACACTGATCATTTGAATAATCATTTGCATTCCAGATATCACAATTTCATGTTCAAACTTTAACAGCTCCCAGAGTTCTCATTTTACCTGCAGCTGCACAGGAAGCTTGCATGGGTCAGATTATTTTAACGCGACTGTTCCAACCTAACAAACCTAAACTGGGAAAATTCCAGTAGCGTGGCAGAGAATGACCATCTAAAGAAATGAACGGAGTTTGAATTATTCAACAGGCTTTAATTTTAGGGACACTGTTGATTGAATGTGGTGGCATTTTAGAAAACAGCGTGTGTGGCGGGTGTGTCATCTGGAGGTGAGTCTGTGAACTCACTGGTTATTGAGACTTATTCTGCTGTGTGCAGACCTCATTAGAAAAAGGTTTCTGTAAATCACAAACAAAGAAACGTACTAACACAAATGAGTGAAACTACTTATGTTGAGAATAAGGCTGTTCTGCAATCCCCGGCTATCACCACCTGAAACTCAGTGCGACCCTGACGTTCACCACGTAAACAAAGCAGGATGATGTCAAGGTGAGTGAAGAAGACAGATGATATGCTGAGATGAGGATTACAGGTACTTTTTGCCTCCTACTATGTCAATTCTGAGCATCAATGTGTCATGAAAGAATGTAAGGTAATGTAATAAAGTATCTGTGTCCTTTAGAAAGTGAAGAACATTTTTGTCCCCAGCTCTTAAAACTGTGAGACTTCGTCCTAATTTGTTATCCGTCTTTGTTCTTCTATGTGTAAGTTTTAAATGTAAGCGCAATGGCAGGGGGGAAAAAGACATCTGAGAACATTTATTGAATTAAAATAAGGGATTTCTTACATTTTTCATTGGGTAAGCCATATAATAGCCTTGTCTCCAATATAATGTCTTTGTCCTCTGTTTCCGCCACACACTCACAATGATTTTCATATAATTCCCATTCCAAACGACGTATTTTGTTTTAATCTTTCATTCTATCCATCTTTTGTATTCAAGAATAAAAGGCATAATGAGAAAACAAGGTGCCGAACAATCTTTTCCAGAGCTCCTAATAAAAACCGCATGACACCCTGGGCTGCACCGTTTAATTACAAAAGGATGAAATCTTTTCTTCTACATCTGGAGAAAACATTTTCTGCATTACACAGGGAGATTTACAGCTCCCAGTGCTGGACTCCAGCACGCAGCAATTAGGCAGAAACATGGATGGACAACTAGAGCCATAAAATTCAGGAAGAGATGGCTATTCTCTCTTGACACAAAAGAAAAGGCCCTATAGGTCCAACAACTTCAAAAAGTTCTGAACCCAGGCAACTGGTGGATTAGTTTTTTCATAAATCCATCTTTGACTGAGGTCACAGAGAAATGAAAAGGATATTTTAAACCATGTTGTTTAGTTTTACCTAATCCCTTCATTATAGAATACTCCAATATTCCCTTACATTTTGTTTTAAGTAAATGTTTAAAATTGCTTAACACTATTCATAATACAGCATTTAGCTACCCTTTAGACTTGCAAGAGAATCCTCAAAAGCAGGGTACGAGTCTATCTATGTGTAATTTACCCAATATGCCAAACGTAAAGAGATCAGGTCCCTGAGTGCTCATCCTTACAGCTAAGACTTCCTCCTTTCTCCTCATCTGTCTCTTTACCCTATCGTATGCTCAAGTACAGCTCCACTGAACCAAAAACTCTGAACGGAGTAGTTTTGTGGCCTTGACCACTCAGACACCATTAATCTGGTGGCTAAGCCACTGATGTATTGATGTTAGAGAGCCAGTAAGCTTGCCTGCCTCACTTTCTCCATCACTGCAGCTTAGGAGCTGTATATACTGAGAAGAGCCTCCACCTGGCCTCATCAGGGCAGCATTTACCTGCCAATTGTTACTGTTACCCTCTCAGGAGCAGTGGACACCGGCTGTCAACATGACACAAGCTTCACTGATGGCTGAGTAATCCATTCAAATGCACTTGACACACACGCATTACATGAGAAAGTAGATTCCTGACACTCATCTTAATACAACAGTGGAGTAGGCTCTGATGACAAAATGTAAACAAACAACTGACATTTTTAGTCATTCACTTATCTTGAAATTAAACTACCAAACACATAAGCTCAGGGAGTCCTACTGAGGCCTATTAAAGGGCAAAATGGAGGCTGTTTCCTCTGCAGTAGGGGGTTTGTGAGGGGTTTAACAAGAGGAGACCATGACTGATCCTGCATGTCTGTAATATCATCTTTACAAGATAGAAAGGTAAAGCCAATGTACAAGATTAGATACAGACAGCCTCCAGTTGGTGCAGGAAGAAGGTTCTCCAAAACACAATTTTCCCCTCAATAACATCCACAAGTCCTGATGGAAGGAACACGATTTCACAGGTTGTCGCCAGAACAACACTGAAACCTGGACAGCGTTGTGCATCTTGTTAAAATAAGACCTGTTGATTTAATAAAATAATCGATGCTGGAGGCACTGTGCTCTTTGTTGAGGAGAAAAGAATTTCTAAGATTATTGATAAATAATGAGAAGTTATGGGATCAAGGAACCAGTACCATATTTAGCTGAGGAAAAATCGTTTTCCAGCATGATCAAATTTTTTGCTGCAAAGTTTAAGTTTTTCCATTTTATTTTGTTGAGATAAAGAAGATTAATGAAGCCATGAAGAAGAAAGACTGGGGAAATAATTATGCAACACTGCAGGAAAGATTTAGGAAATAATGTTTTAAAAAAATCTTAAAGGGGACTCTTGTGGGAGGTACAAACTGCATATCTGCACCATACATCATATGGTGATAAAACTACCCACACAAAATGGAGCTTATCTCCACCTTGAACTGTGATGAACCAAGTCACAAAAACTAATATAGCACCATTTCCTATCCTTTTCCTTCCTTAACACAAATCTCCCTTTTTCTGCTGATCATGATAACAGGATCTCCTGCTTTTTTTTTCACTAAAGCACAAATCACAGTGCTCCAGTGATCCTGTCCACAACAAAACCCAATCTTATCAGAGAGCTACTATGTCGGACTTGACACTGAACCACATCAATTATATTTTTCTGATCCCTTTATAAAAAACAGAATGCACATTTATCTCTACCTCTGACCTTTTGAATCAGGGCTGAGAACCTGACTAACAGATCCAAGGTTATTTTTTAATTTGTGCAACTTTATTAAATAAAGGTAGTCATAAATAGAGACGGGGAATAGATTAGGCACTATTTCTAAAAAGATCACTGCTGATTCTTTTCTGTTTTCATCCACTTTGACTTTGTTAGACCCAGTAACACACAGTAGGCTTTTTGCACCAATCATCAACACCAACAGCAGCAACAGCTGTGCCACGGGTCAAAGCCCGACCTTTGTTGAAGAGCGGGAGCTTGAAGAGTTGTGAAATTCTTGCAGTACAAAGCCCTGCCAGCCCTCTTTTACTTGCATGATAGTCACTCTTTCTGAGTTCAAAATGTGTGCCAATCCTTTCTTGTTTCAGCCACCACTAAGTAAGTGAGACTACAGTTTTATGAATGATGCTAGAGCTCAAAACCCTGCAGGCAACCAGTTACAACCACAAGAAGGTAACTGTGGCTCTGAACCATAACGGGTATGACTGAGGAGGTGTTACAGGTTTACTGAATCAAAACTTCTTTTTCTCTATGAGCTGTTAAAACAATACATTTCATGAGCCCTGTGGCATTTAAGATTACACGATTGGTGTGAGTGTCTGCTTGTCCATCTGTGTGTGCATTCTCACGCTTGTGTATGTGAAAGGAGAGAATGGGCTGTCTCCCAGGATGTGCAGCTTAGCTTTATTAGAGCAGTAGTACCAGTAAATCAGAGCTCAGCTCTTCCTGGAACTGCTACAACCTTTCCCACTGAGCACTATTACTGAACAATCATAGGCTGGCCATGATAATTAGCAGAGTATCTATCCATTCAACGCTCCTGCACCCTCCAACCCCTTTTCCTGTCTGTCTCTCCATCCTCTTCTTAGAAATGTTTGTCGGGTGAGTTGGGAAGCTGAGGCCCCCACTGCTCTCAGGGACCAGTCGCTTCACCTTTTCCTTTTGATGTGGGACAACTTGTCAATTTTTCATATATTCACTGCAGCAGCACAGGGAAAAAAACTCAAGCAGAATATTTAAAAAATTTGCCAGAATGCTACCAGTTAAAAAGGAAATGCCAAACAAGTCAAAGCAGCAACCAAAATAATGGGAAAATCTTAAAAACAACCCTCACTGCCGATGAGATATAGCATCCACCAGTGAGCACTTGTCCTCGTGATCACAGCCTGATCCTCCTAATGAGTCCAAAACACACATCAACTTTATTTGATTGCATACAGTTTGGAATGCAACCAGAAGCCATTTGTGGTTGTTTTCTAACTACGCTGAACACTGCAGTCCAAGAGATTGAAAGTCAGTCCTGTTACTTTTGATGGTTAATGGGGAGAGGACATCAGCATTCCAGAGTCTGAGAAGCCAGAACTAAGTAGGTGAGTAAGATCATCAGTGAAACACCGAAATGCCTTTTCATGCAGCCGCTAATCCCTTCCTTTATATAACTGCCTTTTTTCTTTATAGCGATTCACTGAGATCATTTGCCATTCTGCATTTTCTTCCTTGTTTTTACTTTTTTTAATTACACTCAAAAGTGAAAAAAGACCAGGTTTACTTTTACCTGAATTTCAAGTGTGTTTATAGACAGACCATGTAATCTGAAGCTATATTTTTTAAAATATAAAGAGCAACCAATAGATAAAATTGGGTCTGAATGACAGACAGATGAAGATGAGAATATTTTACAGTTTGGTGTGCTCAATAGAGCAGGACCAGGACACATGAAGGGATGTCACGACGTTCTCCGCTAAAGATTCCCCGTTTGATAGTGACGGCACTTTCTCCCCATCTTTCCATGGCCAAACGGCATCTGGAGTGGATTTTGTGCTAGCAGACACCAAGGAACATGATTACATTCGGCTAACTGCGCTCTAAACTGATTATGCATGTGCCAAGCTAATGGACTACATTTGCAAGAGGAAAAATAACATCCAATCAATCTCAATTACTGCCGATTGCACCGGCCCCCGAGACAAGGAAGGTAGCCAGCTAACACACCTCCCCCAAGCTCCCCCCACCTTCTTACTCAACACTGAGGCCTGAAGCCAGGCCTAGTTAGGCCCCATCGTATGCATTATGTTAGTGCAACCAGGGCCTGGAGCTAGACCAGCTTAAAAAAGTCTGAATTATGTAAGTGTCAAATTGCAAAAAGGGTTTATTTGGGATTAGTCTAAGAGGTAGGCTAAATATTTTTAAAACCTGTCACACAAGCCAATGCTTGGTTAGCACTGAAAGAGAACCATCTGTTTGTCTTCAGGAGTGTCCATTCTAGAAACGGATGGACAGATGCCCGTCCTGGTCTCGTTGTAGCCACTAAAATCCGTCTGGTGTAAGAAAACGAGAGGGTATCAGTAATCTTCAGAGCACAAGGACATGTTGGTAGAGCTCATAAAGGGTGCTTTTCAATCGAGAGCACAGCTCATAGGGGAGACAGCGTCAGCCCCCACTGTGTGGTGGTCCAGTGGGCAGAATGACTTGCTGGATCATTCTGTGGTCTTTTGGAACATTCCAAATACATGGGGTGGTGGGGGTGATATTTTTAGAAAGACCTAATATGGGATACATACCACAGACTCTCAAATTATCCCATCCAACTTAGCTCTCAGCTTAGACCTTCCTTTTTAATTCCAGTAATTACAGGCTCCCATTTATATGGAGCTGTGCACACAAAGGGCCTGTTTAATGCAAACCAGTTTGATTTGGCTGAAGTGTCCCAAGCATCGCCCACATCTTACGGCCTGTTTGTGCTGAGCTGATGATTTATTTCTCCCTTTTTTAATTTTCCATTTTTGTCCGTGCATATTATACCAACCGTAGTTTACAACCATTGGTAAGCAATGTGGATGTCTGCCTGTCAGTGTCTCAACCAGAACTGTAAATCCATACTAGTGAGAAAACTGTGACATATTCAGGAGGGAAGTGATTGCAGCTGAGAAGTCTCACAACCATGTACTTGTCACACTGGTGAGTCATAAACTACTTTAATGATTCGTGTCAACTTGTGTGCATCTTTGTTTTTGAGTGGTGTCGAGGAAGGGGAAGAGCTAAAAGGAGACTAGAGGTTTTTGTTCTGGTTAAGAGAGCAGGTAAATTGTGGACAAATGCACACACTCTTGGTTGGAAAATCAATTCATGTAAAAAAAAAGGGAGCCATCTTAAGAGGCTTAAGTCATAAAAAAATTTGCATGCATGGATGTGTTGTACATATTTAATCCCCCACAGCCTGAACACCAGTGTGACACGTGTCTTTTTTCCTAAAAGAAAAAAATGCATAGAAAAATACAAAAATTGGTTCATACTGAGTATACAATACAAAGAATATATTGAGCCAATCAATCCTACAGAACTCTCTCTCTCTCCAAAGTTACAAGGACAGGCATCCCTGTGCCAGGCTAGTTTGGGTCTAATGAGAGATGCTCAATAAAATTTGGGTCCATAAATCTAAGAGAGGAAGCCCAAAGACTGTGAAACACATACAATGATGCAAGAAATTAAAGAAGAGAGTTGCACACTGTCATTTCTACACATCTGTAAATAATTCATCTTGGTGCAGGCCTGACAAGCCAAACACCCTCCCTCTCCCTCGGTTCTCTTTACCAGCTGCAGCAGGAGCCCTCCATCACACCAGCCCTTTTAACAAAACATACTAAATTGATTTCTCTATTATAGCGTTGTTTCTGCACAAAAGCCCTGTGGACAGGAAACATGTCTGTCATGCCAGTGGCTATGAGGAATCTATCATAATGCTAAAATGGTTTTCAAGTAAATGGGGTTTTTGAAGGGGGTTAAAATGACCACTTCACTTTAGGTTTTAGCATCATGCTTGAAGCAGCACATTTCCTTTGTAAAAGGCACCAACAAGTGTCAATACACTACATTTCCTGTTGACTTTAGGAGACTAACAATAATAAGGATAATTCATGAAACACCAAAAAATCTGATTTAGTTATTTTTATAACGTACTGACCATGTGTTGCCCAGTGTTTGTATGCATGCTTCTCTGTTTGTGTGTGTGTGTGTCTGTGTGTGTCTGTGTGTGCATGTACAACTATGCCAGTCTGGGTTAAGCGCAGACTAGCCAAAGCCGCAGACATACAGGATAGGCACCTAAGTGGAATCAGGCCTGTTAGATTTATGGCCATTTGTTCGGAGAGTGTTCATCCACTGGCTATTATGGAATGATTAGAGGAGAAGGTGAAGCTCCAAGTCCAGCAAAAATCAATACGGCTGTCGAGAACAATTCAGCCCTTCCCGCTCAGAGGAGTATTAGCACCAAACCTCTGTCTCCTAACACTTCTTCATTCGTCTCCTAGTGATTTAGTCCTAAGCTTCCAAACCAGCTTGTCCTGCCATGTTCTTCTCATGGCAGCAGTGAGCTCTGCTTCATGACAGCCACACAACAAAGCTAAAATTTTAAGCTTTGGAGAAAAAGCTAGTAGTGATAGCACATTTACTGAGTCTCATGCACGAGGACCAAAACACCATGGAGATTACTGAATATGTGTTTTGTCACATGCATGAAACTATTTAGTTTTCAAATTTGTAATCAGAGACACTAGATCAGTTTAAATACAGCAGAAACATCCCATTTCATCTGAACATAGATTAGACATCAAGCAATAGGGTAGAGTGCACAATAAGATGAACAAAATGGCAGATTTTTGTTAGAAATTGCTGCAACTGACACCCTGTTAATTCTTCTAAAAGGCTGAGTAGTGATTGTGGAAAAAACCTTGCAGACCACTAACCTTATATAGTTTGAGGCTTGCTTCATGGCGGGAATTGACAGTGTGCATCCTCAGCTTCTCCAGGCTATTGGTGTAGTAGTCACAGGCGTTACATTTCAGGTGCACTGGATTACCTATGGCCACACATTTCAGACGCCACTCGTTGCCTTTGCCCCCTTCTTTGATGTGGGCCACAAGTTGGTACTTCTGCACATGCTTGTCTGTTTTGCAGTGCAGCTGGAAGTTGGCCTTAAGCTGAGTGGTGTAGTGGCACAACTTGCACTGATGAGAGTCTCCCACCACGGCTCGCCACTCCTCCTCTGGCAAGCTACGTTCAGCGCCCATATGCATGCCGAGCACATCCAGGTTGTCAGTGGTGAAGCGGTTGCACACTGCACACTGAAAGAGCTTCAGGGAAGGATCTGTAGTCTGCGATAAACTTTCCCCTAGGGTCATCAGTTCCTCGGACACCAACTGCCCACCTCCAAGCCGCATATCCATAGGGATTTCTCCACCTACAAAAGAAAAAAGGAGGAAAGAGTAGACAAAAGTATTTAGCTGATGGCTAGAATACATTTATAGTAAATGTGGCCTGATAGTAAATCCACAACAACAACAAAAAACAAGTTCTTTGTACAGTGTGTGTGTGTGTTTGGGGGCACAGCAGTCTGATATGCTCTGACACATACCATATATCTGATTCTGTGGAGTCTGCGAAGACTACCTTAAAAAACCAATGCTGAAAAAATGAGTTAAGAGGTGGCACTTTTGCCTTTACTCTCTGTTCTTTAATCTTTCACTGCCCAGACTGAGCATGAAGGCTTGACCTGGCCTGGCTTTACACTAAATTAATTCCAGCAGTTCCTTTTTATTTATTGCTGCAGTAGGCAGGCTGTTCTTGGACTTTTCTCCATTACCTGGGCTTTTATAGCCAGGAGAGGGAGACCTTTGAGAAGTCCTATGAAATTACTCACAGAGCCAGGGCTGCTAATGCTCACTCACACAAACACAGAGATACACTCACATGCTCCCTCACTATCCCAGGCCTGCACCTCCATCTGACACCTCCCATTCCCTCATGGCTTCATGCTCCGTAACTATACAGATTCATTGATTTACACTAAGGATTCAGCTTCCCAATAAATTTGGTTGTAGATCATTAGGCCAAGGCTGTGAATAGAAATTCTGCACCTGTTTTCACACAAGTTAGTGAAACACTGAAAACTAATATGCTGTGTGTCAAACCATCCATGTTTATACATTAATAGTTTTCAAGTACTTCCACAAATTACCTTCCTGTTATTTGGTTGGGGAAAAATGGACAATTTTGCTGTGCTTTTGTAGCTGCTGCACAGAGGCAAAGCAAAAACTACAGATCAAGTAACTAAAAATACCCAACCCCTCTAATTCTCCCGGTCATCATCTCATATCGTCCTTTCAGTGCAGCAGCTGAGTCCTGGGACTGAAGATTACTGTGAGTTCAACATTTGTTTTAAGTCTTTTGCAATACACTGCGATAACAAAAGATAAGATAGAGCAAAAGTGAAGCTGTCCCTTTAGCTGTTTGGTCTGAGATTTGCTTGAAACGATAGATTCTCTCACATGGTTTACAGCGCATTATATACCATATTGCACAAACAATATCAAAGTGTTTGTGTCTAACAGTTTAAAGCCTTCTCTAAAGTGCTACCATGGATAATACCTCTGCAGTTTACTGGCCTAGCCTGTGCGATCATTGCCTTCTTGCAGTGAGCTTATTGCTACTCACCTTACAAAATAAACAAAACTGCAGCAGTGAGAAAAAGCATTAGTCACACTAATAAATTTTTGTTTATATCCTCTAACAGGTGACAGGAGACAAGTCTGTACAGAATGTGCAGTTGCAACAAGATCTCAAAATATTTGACTAAGCTTGCTTAGATATTTAACCTCTATTCTTTAACAAGAAAAATACAGCTGCAACTGTGACAGCAGACATAAAACAGAAGTAGTTTGGGAATGGTATCAAAAAGTTGAAGGTGGTTTTGGTAGCAGAAGAGTAAGAAGTGGATAATATCAAGGTAGGAACCTTTAACTCACTAAGACCATGTGAGAGAAGTAGGCACATTTTTGTTTGATTGGCAGTCTGTGCATCGATTCATTTGAAAAGTCATTTGAAAATATGACTAGAATGTTTTTACTATTAGTCTTCTGCATACCTACTTATGCAATCTAAATAAATCTGCAGTACCATCACTCATTCTTGCTAAATCAAATAATACATTTTCTAAACATTGAATTAGTTTTACAAGGAAATTAGAGACATTTTAAATGAAAGAGAAATGCTCACCAAGCGCAGGAGCCAGGGCAGCTATGCTTGGATCCAAGTGAAAGCTCCCCATCAAAAACTGGGCCTCTGGTCCAGATGGGTCCATCTTGAGACCCGGTGGAAGGCTCAAGTTCTGAGTCAAATAATATTGATAGAGCTCAGCCTCAGATGGTGAAGGCATAGCTCCCAAGCCAAGTCGTCCATGTTGCATTTGAGTCACGTTCTGCTGGAGGAGCATCATGTTGTGCATGTGCTTCTCACTGGTCATGTGGATGCGTAGATTCCGCGCCACATTGGTTTCATAGTCACAAACTTCACACCGCCAAGTAGGTTTACTCTTCGGCTTGGTTGGTGAAGGGGCTCCACATGGAACAGACATATGAGTGGAGGTCTGTGTTGGATGGTGGTGGGGAGTGTGATGGCTACTGGCCTGAGTCACCGAGGGTACAGCCACCACTCCTCCTTGGGTATGTCCAAAGACCTGCTCCTGTGCAGAGCCAATGGAGCCTCCATTTTGCAGTGTCTGCATGTTGTTTAGGTGCTTATCCGATTGCATGTGGATACTTAGGTTGCCTTTTGTGGTAGTGGAATAGTTACACACCTAAAAAACAAAGTGCAATAAAGTAGCAGAAACATATTTCAAGTCAGTTTACATAATATACACCCAGTTGGAATAAACAAAAGAAATCTTTGCAACCTTTAAAAAAATGTATTTCTAAATTCACAATTTACATACCTCACACCGAAAGGGCTTATATCCGCAGGTATAACTTTCTCCACGAGCCAGACGAGGATGACTTTGACCACTACTGCAATAAACACAGGAGCCTCCAGAGTCTGGGTGCTTCTCTTTCATATGGGCCTCTAATGTCTGCTGGTACTTATAATGCCAATTGCATTTTGGACACTTTAATGTCTTGCAAGAATTGCGTGAATGCATCATGGTCATATGACCACCCAAAGAGCGTGAGGAACCCAGAATGGTATCACATTTAGGGCACTCTACTCCACTTCCTCCACTTCCACCAGAGCCATGGTTCTGTGAGCACTCACCAATCCCCGTCAAGTCACAGGAGCCCCCTTGGAGGGAAAGTGAGTGACCAAGAGATGAAGGGTGGAGGTGATTATGATGGTGGTGCATGTGGTGATGATGCAGAAGGGCTCCATTTTCCTCCTCCCCTTCTGCTGGGCAATCATTTGGTTCTGGAGCTGTGGCACTATCTCGATTGGCACTTTCATCAGCAGCAGCATTAGAGGACAGAGGTGAGGAGGAAGTGCCAGCATTGTCATCCTCGCTCCTTCTGACGGCAGCTGCCGCCAATGCCATGGGAACAGGCAGTCCCTGGCAGTTAAAGCTCAGAGGGAGCTCCAAGGTCCTCCCTCCACCATCTGCAGCTGAACCCTCTTCCTTGACAGAGGAGGAAATGGAAGCAAGGGCTTTGCTGTTGAGTGTGGAACTGACTGCAGAGGTGCAGGCAGAAGGCTGGAGAGTGCTACTAGGCATTAATAAAGGAGATTTGGAATTGCTTTGGTTTGAGACAGCTAGTTCCCCCGCCTCACACCCACCGCTGCTACTTGTACCACCACAGGCCACTGCGGTGCTTTCTGCCTCCACCTCATCTTCTTCGTCCCCTAATAACAGTTCTTCTTCTTCTTCTTCTGAGCCCTCCAACTGGTTGGATAGTTGCACATTACTTTCATGTTCCTCAGTGCTCCCATCTTCTCCCTTGCATGCCAACTCTTTCCTTACAGGCTCCTCTGTTCTCCCTCCCTGTTTGGGCAGGGCACTGGAGTCTTTGGCAGAGCCTGAGGATGAGGAGAGAGTCGTTGCTTTGGAAAGGTTTAACCCACCTAAAGAGAGGACTGAGCCTAGTGGGGTTTGTTGTTGCTGCTGTTGTTGGAGGCCAGAGTCAGAGTCTTTGTTTAAGAGCGTCTCACTGCTCCCACTACTGCTTCCAGGCTCCAGATGGACACCACTAAATGTGCCATAGAAGCTCTGCCCAGAGTTTATAGGTAGCAGGGTAGGTGGCAGAGGACTACTCTTATTTTTTGGTTCCAGAAAACTAATAAGCGGTTCTTTGTCCTTCCCGATGCCCTGGATGATGGCAGAGGCATGCTTGTCCCCTAATAGCTGCCGTTCGTCCTCACACAGTGTCATGCGGTGATCATGGACAGCATGAGTGGCAAAAGAACGGGCATAGCCAAAGGACAGCTTGCAGAGAAAACACATTAGAATGGGCTTACCCTTGCCATATAGGGCTAGCCCATCAAATTTGGAGAAATCCACATTGTTGGGAACATCTTTGGATACACAGGACTTCTTGGCAGACCCATCGCTGTTCAGGTAATCCTTGTTGCTTTTGTGCCGCACATCGAAGACACGGAAACTGTGCAGGACAGGACTGAGACCTGCCATTGTTGAGGTATTGGGAAAACCTTGGTCTGAATTGCCAAACCACTTCCCAAAAGACGAAGCTATGTGGAAAGTGTTGATGATCTGTGGGTAGACTGAGGATGTCCCAGCAGGTTCTCCCGGTTTGCCCCCACTTGTGAGTGAGTTTGTGGGGAGCAGGCCTGGTACCATACCTCCACTGCTTTGGATCAACTGACTGAGGCTCTCCACAATGTAGGCTGAGCCATCTGGCTGATAGACTATCTCTCCAGCCAAATTTTCCACATCACTACTTTCTTCTTCTTCGTCCTCCTCTCCTTCCTCACTCCCACTCTCAGGTGGTCCCTGCTGTTGTGTGGGTTGATGTCGCAAAAGTGTGGGCATGCCCCCACCACCTGATGCTATTGGCACCCCGGGAAAGGGTTGAAGACTTGGAAAACAGCTGTCAATTTCCATTTCATCCAAGTCCTCAGATTCTTCCTCTTCTCCACAACTCTCTTCCTCCCGCTCCACTTCTTCAAGACCTCCTCTTCTGCAATGCAGCTGCCCTATGGAGGAGCTCTCTCGATGGGATTGGGATAATGTCTGTTTTGGCTGCTGCTGCTGGGACTGCAGTTCTCTCACCCCGTCATGAGGTGCAATGGAGTTTTGGGGCTGAGAAGGAAAAGAAGCAGAGAGAGACAGGGCATCCAGGGATGGGGCCTGGTTGGTGCAAGTAACCTGTGAGCTTGAGTGATCGTTCCAGGGCTGTGGTGCTTGCTGCTGCTGGGAGGAGCTGAGCCCATCCTCTGTCCCAGAAACCACGGGAGACTCACAGCTGTCCATGCTGATGCCTACATGAGGCAATCATCGCATCCAGGCCTGCAAAGATACACAGAAATTAATGTATTGTATATACTGCTTTAAATGTCAAAGCTTAAAAAAACAGTACTTTGTCTATTGTGAAAAGTTCAAACATTGAAATTATAAAAGAAAACCTATGCAAGTAACCTCTTAAAAAGAAAATTAGATGCACGAGGCACTGGATGAGACAAAAGTTTGAGAGATAATTGGAAAACTGACACAAAGCTCATTACGCTAGATTAGGCACTTAAAGACAATACCTGAGACAAGCACTAATAAGCCGTCTATGATTCATCTTCCTGCCATATCACAAAAGTACCATCTTTTATCTTCACCTTCCAAACAACACCCCTAATCTTATATTCTGCAAATCCTACATTCTTGTTTAATTAACTTGCAGTCAAACTAACTTAATAAATCAAATACATTCTTTGTGAGATAATTAGACACTGAGAAGCCACCCATCAGCACATCACACATTTACATAACTGGAAGGAAAAGTGAAAATGTGTTGCTAGAATATTCTGTAACGTTTTTTTTAACTTTTATTTCTCCAACTGAAGTTGAAATCATCTAAGAAAAAAGTACAATACATGCAAAATTAAGATAGATATATCTGAACTATAAGATGAGCAATATAATGCAATATTTTCCAGGAGCTCAAAATGTATCATCTGGGTTGGGACTTTGTTGCAGCTGTGTTTAGATCTTTGCATCCAGTAACCTCTACGCTTAGCCTACTTTCAAACACTAGTCATCATCCGCTTCTGAAATAATAAATGGGAGCTGAGCTTTCGGGAGCTGACCATGCCCCGAGCATCTGAGAGGCCCAACACAAGCTGCAATTTAGAGTGCAGAAGAGATAAAATGATAGCGCGAGATACTGCTGAGCTAATAATTTTATTAAAGGGATGCAGCCAACATTGATTAAAGGGGGCAATCGGGCTGAAGCCAATAACTCTGGGCTGCCCTTTAACCCAACAGTGCTGAATATTACATGAGTAAAGTTTCCCGGCATCAAGCTCACTGCCATGTCCCGGTTGATTAGCACGTTCACTGCTTGCACTTGATTTATTTACTTATTTTCTCAGGGATGCAAATTTCAGCTGTGATCAGAATGAAGTCTACCCCCACAGCCTAACATATTAACCACAGAGGGAGAGGAGAGATTGATAATGTCTGTCTGCCTCTTCATGAATGTCTGATGAAACTTTCCTCCAGCACACAATGCCTGAGACCTCTAACCTAAAACATCTCCCTCTACAAATATAATGCACAGCTAGTTTAAAAATGTGTTTTTGATGGCAGAACAGAAGATCAAGCTGTGAGCAAGGAAACTAAACAGAAAAAATACAACAATGGTAAAGCAATGACAAGGATTGCAAATCAATTTATCCAAACAAAGAAGCAAATTAATACATAAATAAACTGAAGAGGCCGAGACACCAGAACCGATTGTTTTGTTTAACGCTAAAGAAACTACCCTTGAAAACCTTTGACTTACTTTTCATATAACATGATGAGATATTGAAGATATCAGGCAGTTTGGCCTATTAACAAAATTGCTTTATACAGCCAGACATGATTTAAAGATGGCTGCCATATTGAGTGAGGGGATACCAGCTCTGCTGGTCTGTATGCATTATCTGCTCCATTAATAAGAAGCTATGAGCTCAACAGCCATTTCACACAAATGGACAGAGGGCTGTGTGATTGAAGCAGGAAAATAATAAAAGCCACATCCAACGCAGCAATTCTTCAAACTAGGAGATAATAAAATGTAGAAAAGTAAATGAAAAAGATTATAAATCAAGAACTGTCTGAAAGTACTGTCTCATTAGAATATATCCCACTTTGTTTAATCTATCAGTCAATTTCTTTTATATTGAAATTCTAGTTTTGACTGGGCCTAAATGCACAACAAGACCGTACAACTGTTACTAACAATGACCTCCTTTTGGCCTTGATGAGTGTGAACAAGTCGAGTACAGTGTGGACTGCTGTACTGAGGGTATGTAGCCATCAGTTCCCGTTAAAGCATTAAGATACCACATGCAATTAGCAGCAGACAGGATAACACAATGACTCCTGATCAGAGCTGGGGCTCTGAGCAAGCTTGGTGTGTCCACTGCTTACAGAAAACAGGATTGCCCTTTAAAATCAAGATGCTGTAATTCAATAACCTGCAGTGGTTACTGATGAGCAATGGGATTGTCTGGAGTCAGAAAGTCGCAGATGGGCCAACTTGATATAAAACTGTTTGTCTCTTGGATGTCTGCCTAGCTCAGTGACACCTGTTTAAAGCAGGAAAAGCTTTAATCTCAGGGAGGCACTAAACAAGTACAGGAGACAGACAAAGAGACGCAGTCGAAGTAGAGGGGAAGTGGAGGAGGCTGGTGTCTCTGACTGCTGACTGCGTTAATAACCACAAATCAAAATGCAGGAGCAACCAGCTGAAGGTGACTACTATGGAGTATTATTAAGAACGTATGTATAATGTAGTTTGGAGAAATTAAAATACTTTTTTTTTTTTTTTTGCATTCTGGCATTACAAAAAAACGATTAAACCTTAGCCCCTGACCTTGTGTTGCATTGTAATTCTAAATGTGGGCTCCGTGAGTTGACAATATGCAGACTGTGTGCAGCCAAAACAAACCTTAGCTGACAATATGAGATAATCACAAGGAAGAAAAGGCTGGATTCCTGAGATGATCTAACGCAGAGCATGCTGATGCACAGATCCTGACTGTAGAGCTCACACTCTGCTGCCACCTGTCTTCAAACACTCTTTGCCAGGGTTACTTTGCTCTTTTTTCTGTCCTTTGAAAAAAAATTGATGTTGTATTCCACAGCCTCCCTTTACAGACAAGGTTAAACCTTTTGAAAGGCCTTGGTTATAATGAACAGTCAGAATAAGATGCTGCATTGCATTAAGTAGGGATGCAAAATGAGATAACTATTAATTTATGGGTCTTTCTTTTAGATGTGATTTACCAGCCAACCATGGGATGAGTTAAAGGATAAAGGAACCATCTGATGGTAAGTACACCTGATCACCTGCACTGAAGGGGCTCAGTGCTCTCCAGAGTGTCCTGAGGAAATGACTCAAACTGTAAAAACTTACAGGACCTAAACCTTTACTCCTACCTGCTTACATGTCCACAGTCAGGAAAAAATCTTCTCTAAAATGTAAAATATAGTTTCTTAATATGCCTTGAGAACATCTAACACAACAGCAAATCGGACTTTCATTTGTTCCATGGTGATGTCTGCTTCTGGACTCTGAGCCATCACAGAGTCTGGCCAGCCACCGCAGGGTAAGGGGCGCTTATTGGAAAATCAATGGTGTGAACGCTAAGCAAGTTACAGGAAGATGTGGGAAGGAAGGGTTCTTATTGATAAAGCAGGGGAAGGCTTTTGATGTTGCACTAGGGACATGCTCATTGACGAGGGAACCATTGTAGTCCTCAGGCAGAGTGAAGCCTAGGTTTATCTCCAAGGTTTGTTCCAATTAATCGCCAATAAAGGCATGCCTGCATTGCACTCTTTAACATAAGTGCACTTTAATGCCTAAGTTGGCTTGGTGAATTCCTGCTTCAACACAGCGCACTCAGGACAAAGAAATTTATGCTTCTTATGCCACAGTGTATGCAACACTTTTCATCTTTCCTGATTGTCTATTTGCTTGTAAAACTACTTCTTTCTTATACATAAATCCTGATACTGAGGCACAATTTCCCATGATCAAGGTTGCATACTGTAAAAAATAGGGATCCACCAAAAGGAAAATTCTTGTCCAAAACCAAAAACTGAAAATGAGGAAACCAAGGCTGAAAACGGAAACATTGAAAAAAAGATTATGTCAATTATTAGAACCATAGAATTTATGGCTATGATGTATACTAACCTCACTAAAATCAAGGCATTGCAATAAATCAATTACAAAACTATGAAAACAATGGTGACAGGAGGAAAAATACTGCCGTTAACTTAGAGAAGCATCCTATCTGACGATGTGACAGCAGCATGCAGCAGCCGCGACAGGGAGAAAAAACAAAAAATTAAACCCTGGTTCTGGTCGGACTCGGGTCCAGTCAGGACTGGGATGGAAAAAACGTCCCTGGCATTTTAGGTCATGGCAGCCCAGCGTGATCTTACAGGTGATGTTTGGTTTCTGTCCGAGGGGGCTCGGGGGCTGTAAGCCGTGTCAAGTGTGCACGTATGTCACCTGTCACTTGTAGGGCTCTGCTGCGGGAGGAGCAAATTGAAACGAGCCACTCAGATCACAAGCTGCAAGGACGGCTCGTTGGGTCTGGACAGGCACAAAATCACCAGCAGAGATAGTGAAATAAATCCACACCACAGACGTGCTGGCTCTTTTCCCGTTTCTCACGTGCTGGCTGTGCTATTTGCTTGTGACCTCACACGTTTTTTTCATGTTGTTTTGGTGATTTAGGTGTTTTAGCCAAAAACCAAAAATGCACTTTTGGGTCACTTTTGGCCAAAGATTTTCGGTGGCTGAATTTTTGGTGCATCAAATAAAGCATAAATGCACATTACATCATAAATGCTATAATGGTATATTACAAAAGAATATGAAGAACCCAATCCTCACCTATGGTCATGAGCTTTGGGTAATGACCGAAAGAACGAGATCGCGGATACAAGCGGCCGAAATGAGTTTTCTCCGCAGGGTGGCCGGGCTCAGCCTTAGGGATAGGGTGAGGAGCTCGAACATCTGGGAGAGACTCGGAGTAGAACCGCTGCTCCTCCATGTCGAAAGGAGCCAGCTGAGGTGGTTCGGGCATCTTGTTAGGATGCCCCCTGGACGCCTCCCCAGGGAGGTGTTTCAGGCATGTCCTGCCGGCAGGAGGCCCCCGGGTCGACCCAGGACACGCTGGAGAAAATATATCTCTGGTTTGGCCCTGGAGCGCCTTGGGATCCTGCCGGAGGAGCTGGTAGAAGTGGCTGGGGAGAAGACCGTCTGGAGCTCCCTAATTGGGATGCTGCCCCCGCGACCCGGACCCGGATAAGCGGAAGAAGACGAGACGAGACGAGACGATGAAGAACCATTTCGCTATAACGTATTTCAGATTTTTTTTCTAGTGTCCTTTTCTAAGCAGAGTGCAAAAAACTGCTATTTAAACAACATGAATCCATTAATCATGTTTATATTTGCACGTTATTCCCCCACAATTCAATCCTGACAAATAATCATCTACAATGTTGTTATTATGATGTTCTGAAAATATTTATTCCACTAGGCTGCTAATGCAGACATAAGGATGCTCCAACTGCAGGAGGCAAAAAGTCACCTCAGGTCGATGGCACTCAGCCTGTAAACAGGGCTTCCCGTAAAATCAATGATCTTCAGTGGGAGCTATCAGTCTGTAGAACAGAAATAGCTAACGCTGTGTTGAGTCTGAGGCACGGAGGAACTGTTCTGTGTGTTTACATCAGTGTGAGCCTGTTACAGGAGGCTGGTCACTGGTATGTCTGGAAGAATTTCTCAAATATAACAGAACTGAGGGGTGTAGACTCTGACATCCATGTGGCCAGGTGCCACATGGAAAGCAAACAGCTCAAACAATGTATCATTAAACTGTTCCCCGTAAATTCTATGTATCAAACTCCTGATGGAGCAAATTTTTAACTTACAGTTAAAAATTATTATTGCTCACAGTGATCAAAGGATACAAAATACCCAGATAGAAACATGTAGAGAATATATATTTATTTACATATATGTTTTAGAGTATAGATTGCCTCTGTTGTTAAACTTGATATAACATTTTAAAGTATATTTGATTCTTTACACCATTAGATATACTGAAATCTAAATCTTTAGTGGAAAATAGTAAAATAACACTTAAATCAGTGCAGAACTGCAAGTTGCTCTCATGCAATAAGACTAGAGCACATCCAACTTCAAATACCCTGTAGAATTGATACTGCATCAACGTATTTCCCCAGTTTTGGAGGGTGTGATGGAAACAGCGTGCTGGTGTAATTAGAAGTAGTTAATTAGCTGTGGGTTAATTACAAGGTTCTGCAGAGCAACGGTGAAAGACCTGGTGGGGTGGCAAAGAAGAGAGAAGCTGTGAACACACAGCAGGAAGCTCCCAGTCTCCCACCAATTAGCAAACAGCATGGGGGAGGGGAGGGGGTGTCTCTGGTGCACTTCAAGTAAATGTTGAGAAACTCTTAATACAAAGAAATAAAAAGGGAGGAAGCAAAAAGCGCGCACACTGTATGAGACATTTTAATTGCTGTTTATGTAAACAACTGCTGCAAAAACATATTGTGAAACACCCCAAATAAAATATGTTTCTGAATACAATAAAAAGTGTAAATACTGTAATTTTTCTTTTTAAATTCTGGCAATTTAGGATTTTTAAAATGAGCAGGAAATTTTGTACCCACTAAAAAGAGAAATACAGCTCTTGTCTGCAGCTCTTCACTCTCGAGGACCACACTGTGTTAGTCTTTTTTCTATGTCTTGTGTGAATTGTTTAGAAGGCTTTGTAATTTATAAGCGCATAAATTATCCTTGGAATTAAGGTATTGATGTAAAATCAGAGAAAGGTTACTGGGCAAAAAACTAATGTTCACCCCCAGGCAACCCGGTGCACCGAGCACTGGTGTGTATTCACACACAGCGGGGTGTCTGCAAAACCGCAAGACAGAGTGGCAACATCTTCCAGATACAGGTTAGATACACATCCTCCGTTTCTGCTCAGTTTTAACCCAACAGACATGAATGTTTTACTCTTTTACTCTCTCTCAGTGTGGAATACAAAAAGAAGGAGAGGTTTTTCTTATACCTTGTAAATTTACCTACATGGAACTAATTTTGCTTATTGAGAACTCTGTATATACTCCCTAAAATACAAGCAGACATCTGTGTGCACCTGTGCTTCTGAAGGGTTTGAATGTTAGAAGGAGAGAGAGGTGTAAGATTGAGTGATACAGACTCTCAGACTGAGATATGGAGCCAGGCAGAAAGCTGGAAAGCTAAAGATGCATGTCCAATGAAAGGTCAGGGACAGGGGGGGGGGGGGGGGGGGGGGGGGGGGGGATGTGCTGATAAAATTCTTTGTGCCCCAGGACCTTCATTTCTACTAATTATCAAATCTGCTCCTATTTATATCTGCGGGAAGCAGACGTTCTCTCCAGAGAGGATGGAAGTGAAATCTGCAAACTATAGTGCTTTCAGAGCTCCTGTTAGCGCTCACTTGATTTCTTTTTTCCTCTTTCTGTTGTAACAGAGTGAGTGTTGGAAACGTTATAAAGTATTGGATGGAATAGTGTGTTCAGAAGAACGAAAGTCAAATGTTGAAACCCCTTTGTCAGAGGAGGGTAACGTATTTGAGTCATTTTAGAAAAATAAGAGCCATGATATCTTGGTGTTATATTGACACACTCATGCACACACACACCTTCCTACAGCATTTCAGCTTAACTTAGACAACCACAAACACAGTTGTTAAAATGATCAATACCATTGAAATATTAAACCTTAAGAAGCCGCAATATTGATTGAGAGTACAGTGATAAAACAGTTTATTATCACAATTGCGGGGCTTTATGTAAATGTTTTGGAAAGCCCATCCACTATGAGCTTTAGCATAAATTGAACTCCAACAACACACAGAATTAACACAACTCTGACACACAAAACCTTGAGGGACTGGGGGTAAAAACAGAAGTGTCATTTACCCTTACCCCTACATCAGACCCGATTAGCAGAACAGGATTCGCATACAAAGTCTATCTAACCCCTTACAATCCACTCGGGTACAATCAGGGCTCAGGAAGATGTTCGAAGGAATTTCAAGAATATTTTTTGGCAATAAAGCAAGAAGAAGTTGAAGAGTACGTTTGAGGATCATGCTGTGACAGACAGATTGGGGACACGGATGACATGTCTATAATGTTGAGCCTTAGAGTGTAATCCAGAAAACAAATACCTCAATAATGACCCAGTCCTGCACCTGGTAAAACACAGGCTTCACAGGCACCTGGAATTAGGCAAATATGCATTACTGAGAATTCTTAAAGGGACAGACTCATAAATGCAAGAGGGAATTTTGGTGGGCACAAATGTAGGAAGTAACTATGTTTTTCTGCTAGGGAGCAAAACAAATATTTAAAAAATGGATAATCTACATCACAGAATATCAGTAAAAATAGAGCAACAAAGAGGGTAAAGCTGGCACACACAGCAGCGCCATGAGGAGCGAGTTAGGGGCAGTGTTCGGTTAAGTGTGTAAACCTGAGTAGGGTGATAAGATCCCTTTTAGAAGGCATGTGAAGGCCAAATGACCAGGAAACTTGAGTAATGTGGGTGAAAGCTGTCTAGGCTGAGAGCAGAGAGGAGGGAAGTCATGCAGTGTTATGTGTGGAAAATGGAAACTCACTATCTATTTTGCACACCTCATACTGAGGAGCAATGCAGTCCCATCCACATCTGCTTATGTGGGCACATACCATATCTTGTGCATGAGCACATATCCACACACACACACACACACACACACACACACACACACACACACACACACACACACACAAGGACACACATGCACATAAAGCCTGAATTAGAGAGTGTCCCAGTGAAACCATTCTGTGGAAGTTGCTGCAGAAAAAAGAAAGACTTGAAAGTCTAATTCTAGAGTAGGATATCATGGATAAATAATTAGAGGGTTGCTTTAAAGTCCTTGTACAGCTGAACCGTTCACTCCTCACTTCACATTTGCTAAAGTCATTAATGACAAAGACTTAAAAAGGAAAAGAAAAAACATATTTCTGGTACAAAGATATGTTTTTAATATGAGTCCTGGTCAAAAATCCCCTCTCTGCAGAGATAAAGCTCCTACACTTGGAAAGAACTGCTTCCTTTTCAAACAATAAACCTTGTTGGGATGCGTTTTCCATCGCCCCGTTCTTCAGTTAGATTAGGAATGTTGATTAGAAAAAATAGAGAGACTTTCTCAAAGGAATTGACACTTTAATATGTAAGAGTGAAAATAAGCAAGACTCTTCTTTGATCATCACAATGCACTTTGCCTTAATGGACACTGCTAACTTCTTTTGTGTAACAGTGGCACACATTTCCAGTGAGTGGTCACACTAAGTCACTGCTTATATTATGTATTCTAAAAGACCTTGTGATTAAGCTGGATCTGTTCACAGCAGGAAGGAATCTCACCAGGGATTCCCAACAAAGGAAAATACCCTCACAGTTGGTTTTCTAGGTGGGATTCAAGATCGAGTGTTTCACAGAGGAAAAAGCAAAAGGAACCTGAAGACGACTAGCCCACAAGTGCTTGTTTACATGCCAGAAAGTTGCTTAATCTTCACACAGGCACTTTGTAAAAAAACAGAACTCATAAATCAAGTTTTAATGCAATCGTCATCTGAAAAGGGGAGCAGAGCTTGCCCTACAGTTTACAAGGACAGATTCCAAGGCAAACTTTGGAAGGTAATGTGCATTCCTTCAGAGCAAAGCTGAGATGAGGAACTGTCAACAGAAGGAAACAAAAGAAAAACAACTTGTTAAGTGTGTAACAAGGTGGCCTGGAGGGCAATGCTGAAAGACACCTAAGCACTAGACTCTGAAGTGTGCGAGGAACATCAAACGGCATTTCTGTAGCTACGCTGAGCACTGACAGACGACCACAGTGCACGGAGACCCTGATGAGAAATGCTACTGTTTGTCAAAAATAAAGAAAAAAAAAGTGACTAAAAACTCGGGTCTCCTCTGCATTACTCAGTGAGAGAGATTGCAAGGAAGCAGTGACAATTACAGAAAAATGCAGCTGTCAGATTATAAAACTGAAAAAAGATCTGTGAGTTTTCCAACTTGCAAATGCAGACATTTAAGCAGTTGTTAACAAATTGTGTCTGTCTCTATATTTATAGCTAAAAGTGCTTGTCTGTGCACTACAGACAAGAGGCCCATGTGATGAGGATGACCCTCTGGGACAGGCTGTGCAGAAAAGAAGTCAAAACAAATTTACTGAACAGGAGAAGAAAATCAACTAATTCCTCACTTTTGGCTCTCTTGATAGTTGGACTTAAAGTCATCTACAAATGTCAAGGTCCTTTCAACAGGGGTGTGTGCACAGACCCAAAGTTAAGAATACATTCAGTTATCTCATCTGTATATAAGAGAGGAAACAACAGACAGGCCCAGGCCAGCAAAAGCTATGGAGGGATTACAAGAATTGCAGAGAGTGTGAATAAGTTCTTCTCTCAACTGGGTGTGAGTGTTGTGACAGCTACAGTGTTTAGAGCTCTGTTTGAGAAAGAACAGCCTCCTGTCGTTCATCGCTGCACACACACTGCAACCCTTGTTCATCTGCTTTAATGAAATGGCCACATGCCTCCTCTCATCCCAGAGTTGCTTACTCGCTGTAGCACCTGGTAGATATAAATCAGCCCCAGTGAGCTGTATTTGGGAAGTGAGGCATTAAGCATGACATAGACTGTCAAAGTTCACATCGCACCGACCGCAACATCTAGTTGAACCGCTCCAGAACAGATTCAAGACCGAGGAGCAGGCCTACCAATGGCCTCTTATCTTCTGCCTCCCAGCTCTGCATGACATGGCTGCCACATCTGGGTCCCAGCTGTGAAGCCTGCTGAGCACAGCACAGTCCAACTAACGCTGGGTTGTGGAGCATCAGAGCACCCATGCTCAATGGTTCCCATTTTAACAAATCAAAAGCAGCGACCCTTTAAATGAGTGTTGTTTGCTGGTGTTTATCTTTTGGCTTTCTTATCAGTCAGGGGTTTGTGGGTATTATTGCAGTTTTTTTAAGTGGTGTAGGTTCTATCTCTGAGCGAGCAGATAAAAGAAGCTGAGGGTGTGTGTGTGTGTAATGCCCATGGTGTCTGTGTGTTTGTGTGTATGTGAGTGGAATTTCAGTCACGTGATCCTGGGGTCCGAGGGTCAATCTCTGCAAGAGAACCCACACATTCCTCAGAGGGCAGGCACACATCTTTAGAGCTTGGGCATTTGTAGGTTTGCATCAGCTTGGAGACATTCGAGAGCTTTTCAAACCATCTCAAACTCCTCGTTTCAGCCATTCAAGCAAAACTTAATCAATATGTTCTACAGAAAATTCATTCATTGGATGGCACAAGTCCTCACACAGAAAGTTGCAGGGAGATTGCTTTTAAAAAAAAAGCATTTTAATAATAATATAAATAAAAAGAAAAAGAAAAATGAGCTTAATGAGCCAGAAAAAAAAACTATGAATGAAATTTGTTTGTAGACATTGCAAGTGCACTTTTTAGCAGGATGTTAACAAACAAATCAGAAGTAGTGCTGAGTTTAAGTAGAGAGAAAAGATCGAGTTGAAGGACTTCACAAATGACTGGGCTTCACTCAAAACTGCATCAGTACACCAACATTACAACCTGCAATAATATTATTGACACTGTTGCACAATTAGCTTGAGATCACAATGTTCCAGCCAATGATGGATGCCTCTCAAACGGCAAAAGCCCACAGCACAACAACAGCATAAGCACAAAGATTCATCCTGTTGGAAAACTCAGGGAATAGGGGGAGTAGTACATTGTGTACTGCACTGAATACAGGTGGAAAAGTTCATTAATTATGAGTTACAGTAGAAATGAAAACATCTGACTAAATAAGGTAAAGTGTCAACAAGCTGGTATTTATTTGATTATTTTTGTTAAACAGATTTCATTTAGAATCGGAAATGTATAACTTTAGCATCAGTGTGGCATCAGTGTATTAACGTGCAGTTATAATGTCAAAGTTTGGGACATTAGAGGACATCAGAGCAGTGACAAAAAAACATGGATGAAGCACATTAGCATTAATGCCAATGAATGGGACAAATAATAAATTTGTCATATTGTTTTTTTCATAGAGGGGGGAAATATGAATCAAAGGCAAAATATTCAGTACTGTGTGAACATTTATTAAGAACATAAATAATGATGTGAATGTTTTAATTTTAAAAGAGGGCACTATGAAAAAAGATAAACAAAATCTAACTCTGGAATGAGTTCTAAAAGAATATTAAAGGAAATGGGAAGCTGGGAGAAAAGCATCTTCCCAGCAGTGTGTGTGTGTGTGTGTGTGTGTGTGTGTGTGTGTGTGTGTGTGTGTGTGTGTGTGTGTGTGTGTGTGTGTGTGTGTGTGTGTGTGTGTGTGTGTGTGTGTGTGTGCATGTGTTGCTCTAAATAGCAGCCAAATGTAGCAGCATATTGTGATGTAGAGCAGTGAGTTTCAGCTACTGGTCCTTCCTGAGTCCTCACACACACACACACACACACACACACACACACACACACACACACACACACACACACACACACACACACACACACACACACACACACACACACACACACACACACACACACACACGCTCACACACACACACCAGCAGGACAGAGCCATGAGGGTGAGGGATATCTGTTTACGTGCGAATCACACGTAAAAAAAAAAAAAGCTGAGAAAAATGTCACGTTACTCAGAAACAAACCCTGTAATTAATAAACAACAAAGAAGAAAAACCCACTCGTTTAGGTGAGCATGAACAAACTTGCTTATCCACTTTTGTGGACACCTCCTTTAACATACACACTGGAAAAAAAAACATGTCAGCAAGGAGGTGAGAATTACAGCGGGGCCAACTGGCTCACCCTGAAAGTTCAAGTTGAGTGCTACTACAAATTAAAAGTTGACAGCTTTAACTGTCCCTGGAATGTGTTTCTTACAATGTATGTGCATGCTGAAGTTTGCTAAGGCGAATGCCTTCAGACAGCTGTTCAGGACAAGGTATTTACACGTCACAATTATATCCTCAACGCAACACAAAGAACACTTCTATAAAAAGGACATATATGTCCTTTAAACTGAGCTAAACAGTGATTAACAATATGGTCATGTCTATATTTGATCTTTAGGTGTTCTACATGAGGAATAATGGTAGAGAATACACAAACCACATAAAATGCACTGCAGGAAACCTGTACTCAGGACAATTGCACCTATACTGTAAGAGAGCAAACACATTATATACTATAAATACACACATGCACAGCAAAGCCTCATGTCCAGGGCTAACTTTGCAATGTGCTGCTGGCTAAAAGAAATCTGCAGCTCAACATTTTCTCATGGTTCACATGGTGGGTCAATATGATCAATGTGCTCATGGTCCACCTAGCCAATACCACACCTCCCCTAATCAATGTAATGGGAGCTGAGTGTTAATTGGGACAGAGTAAAAAGAAGGGTGGGTGATGGAGCACGATGTGCTTTTTGCAGAAGCATCAAAACTGCTGCACAGGGTCATGATGAAAGCTGCTTAACAGCATGACCGCTTGTTTAACTGACTGCTTCAGATCTGTTTCTTTGCGTGCAACCGAGACAGTGAAATATAGGTGCTACGCTCACGGTAAATAAGAAGGCATTTCAGAGAACATCTGTTTTTCCTGACCATCAACATGTTATTATCAGTTATTAGCCTGCAGTTGTGTAAGTGCAGTCATGCTTTTTTTATTTTTGGGGGGCAGTTAACCAGCGAGTGTTCATAAAACACCGACATCTACTGCAAAACCTTGTATTTTAGGCTGAATTCATTGTGAGCAAGTTAGAATATATCAAGTTTAAATGTTTGCCATTAAAGGAAAACAGCGAGGAATGCAAGAAGAAAGTTCAGCAGACACTGAGCTCAGTCATGCTCAGTGAGCATTGAAGAAAAGAGCCCTTCACATCCTGCTCTAAACAGGACGTTAGTATCTACTTCAAAGATGGTGCAGATCAACTCAGCAGCAATTCCTCCAGTTTATTTGGGGGAAACAAGTGCTAAAAATGGCAAAGGAAAATAAATCTGCATTTTAAAGTGGAAAGTTGTTCTTGCTTGTAGAGTTGCTCGGATGTGATGCGTCTGTTAGAAATAAGGCTGCCATATTCAAATATTTAAGCATCTTTTGATGGTAATCTTAGGAAACTTGAGCTGAAGAAGTGAACAAATTAAACAAGAGCAATGCATGAGAAGAAACAGAAAGGCATTGCAGAGTCAACTGTTTACCCGGCGTGTTAAGTGTATGCTTGTTTATTTCTGACGAGAAGCTGCAGCTGACAACTAAAAAAGTATGTAAAGCACAGGAAAAACCTGCCTGACAGATATTCTGTCTGTCAGCTAAATGAAAGTAGGAAATGATGGTAGGGGAAACAGCCTCCACCAGAGTAAAAGGCTGCTTCCCCTGTGTTGCCTGTTGTCTTACACTGTTTATACAGGGCATTGGGTTCGGCAAAATGGCACCCAGCCCAGAAACTGCTACACCACACAAGGCATCATGAAGTTCCACTATCTGTGTGAAAGTTCTACATTCTGACAGGAAGTGAGTAGTTTCTTCTATACTGTTTCAGCATCAATTGCATAGAAGTAATCCTTTTGTGCCACAATTTCAAAATTTGAATGCATAAAAACATCATTCTCTCCTCGTCACCAGAAAACTTTTATTTGAAGATATTCTTTTTCTACCCTTTTGCTGTAATTTGGTGAAGGTTTTGTTCTTTTCTTTGCCCAACTGGCCGACACAATGAGCACAGCTGGGTCAGAGGAAGGTCTAAAGTCAGGACACAATCAGTTCAAAAACAAGGTGCCCCCCTGTAAGACCCTGGCCTAGCCCTAGCCTTTAAATTACCAAAGACGACACAACTGGGAGGGGGATGGTAGAGGAATGGGTCCACTTCAGCGCTGTACTTAGGCCAGTCCCAGAGCAGGTCAAGACCTCCCCATTAAGGAGCAGGTCAAAGCCACATAACTCTTTAGCTAAGGTGAGGGTCACTGCGATGCTCTGTCCAGCCAGGGTCAACCTGAGGTTTCTGGTCACTGAGGTTCATAGCAATACAATAAAGTAATCAATCTGGATGCTGGACCCTGGTCAGTAATATACTCCCAGGTTGGTCAGGGTCACCACCTGTTCCCTGGCCTCTCCTTGGACTGTCCTGGAGTGTCTGGCTTGGATTTCACTATACTGAAGAGAAACTGAACATCTATGAATTTCAAGAGAGATTAAGACCCAAAACTCTATAGCAATAAATGATGACCAATACCAAGTCTCAGTTATGAACAATTTGAGTTAATGTCATAACTATAGAGTCGGCCAATGCTTCTATTTTTCTGCCAATTGCCCACTTTTGTAGCAATCTTTCCTCAAAAGATGAAAATTGTTTCTTTTCAAGAAAATGTTAAGTACAATGGTAAAGACCTCTTCACAGAAGAGAAAATGTCTATCAGAGTTCATAAGAGGGCACAAAAAACAAGGCAATTTGCAGATTTCATCCACTATACAGACTAAATATTTTAAAGTCACTGAAAAGGAGAGTTACTTTCCCCATTTCTGATCACGCCTTCTTTTTAATGGTTTAAGTTCCTTTCCCATTTCTGTCCATCCCTCTTTGCCCTCCTATGCTTGCCATGAATGGAGGTAGACTGTATCCTTGGCAACTGGTCTGGTAGGATGAGGCAGCAATTAATTCTTGGCTGCCCTCCCTTTCTGCTTCAAGTCAGGTATAAGGTTTCCAACAACTTCAGCTGGCTTGTTACAATGGTGATCTCAGTGCAGGGTCAGGGTTCCACACAGGTGAACCAGCCTCTCTCCCCTGCCCCTCACAACCCTTATCAGCCTCCCAATGGTGCCACCAACACCCCAACATCTTCACCAGAGTTTACCCTTTCTTGCTCAAATTCCACTAAACCATTAAGTTTCACACTGTTTCCTGGCTGACAGTCACTGCACTCAGTCTCACAGAGAAAGATAAAACTGCAGCGATAAGATCAGAAACAAAATCTAACAAGCTAAATGAAACAGTGCAGCACTGTTGACTAAAACCTCTTCACCAAAAAGCCGCTGCAAAAACTGCAGGATCATAAATGAGTTTTCCTACATGCATGTGTTTAACACAAGACTGATAGCTGGACTTATTTTGGATTCCTTTTTCCTTTTTTCAGTGTTTTTTCCCCTTCTCAACTCAGCAACATGGCATGTTATTAGGCAGTATAATCAGCATCCTATTTGCATACATTTCCTTTATTTTATTGATTGCCACTCATTCGTTAAGATTCAGGGTATATAATTAATGACCAACCCCCTGGTGCCACACCCTGGGGACTGCTAATTCCACTACATGCCAAAGGGATTTCAGCACAGGGCACAAGTGGGCTTGTCACAATGGGCACCGGGCCAGTATCAGTCCCGGTCCCCTCCCCGCCTCCGGCTGTCCTTGGTCCCAGCCAGCTTCTTTAACAAGGAGAGCGTTCCTGAGCCGCGTTAACTAAAAGGACAATTATCTTGAGAACAATGATGCTTTTCACAGGGGCTGTTGTCATTAATGCAGTAGATCTGGTTACAGCAGCCAGTTCCAGCTAATTAATGAATGCTGTCTGCGGACTCTCATTGCTTCTTAATTAAGTAAGATTCATTTCAAAATAGGGCAGATTTATTGTTTTCGGAAAGAAAGTTTGACTTTTGCTTTAAAAAGTTATTTGAGTATTTTACTTCTTGTATTTCTTTGCATGACCAAACCACTTAGCTGCACATCACTTAGTTAACAATACACCTCAAGTTTTCCTCAAGCTGTGGTTGTAAAAATTCTCTCTGAAGCCTGAGCCACTGCGATCATACTTGCCATAAACACAATCTAAAGCAGTTTTTCCACAAATCTTTTCTTACCATAAAAAACATCCTAATTTTTAAAAAAAATCACTGACTGACTGATGCAATGAATACTGTGGGAACAGTTGCTTTCCACAGAGACAGCTGACTCTTTCCAACGAGCCTTCTGACCTTTTATGAGGAAGAGGGCTGTTAGTCACCACTCACTCAGCACTGACTGACAACACGGGGAAAACTGAATGAGAGAGATGTGTGTGTTTGTGTGACAGCACAAGAAAAAGAAAGAAAGAAAGGCAAAGAGGTCAGACAGATCTGGCTGTGCAAGATCCTGTTAAAACTCTACATCCTCAGCTGCAACTCAAAAAACCAACAAACACATGTGCAGAGGTTAAAAAGTCCTCTAAACCCTTTCAAAACTTTTGCATATCATTCAAGTGGCAAATACCTGCTGCTGTCTCAAAAAATTCAGGGACAATAGATCTGACTCGGATGACAGATTAAAGATAGTAAAACTATACGGGAAAGCTACTACCGGTATTATAATGCTCCTTCTAGGTTATGTATTTTTGTCTCTGAAGGGTGTGTGGTGGCTCAGCCGAAGAGACAAAAATGTGTCAACAAAGACGCACATGAGTTCAGGGATCTGGTTTGGCAACTATATATGCCTCTACTTGCAGTGTATTGTGAAGGAGGTTACAGCTGCTGATTGTGATTAAAATGTAAACAAAGGACGAGTTCAGAGAAAGGGCGAATATGTGAGTTTGTGAGCTGATCGGTCCTCCACGCCCTTTAAAAAGAAAAAAAAACCTTTGTCCTTCACATTGCCCACATACCTGGCAAGATATAAAAAATATCTATACAAAAAAGAGACTAAATATAAATGAATAAAATATCTTCTAGACTGGACTGTAAACTTTAATGAAAACATAACTCCTACCAAACCAGAAAACAGGAACGATTTTGAGAAGATAGTTCCAAAAGCACTGTGAAGGCATCACCTAAAGATCAGGACGAGTCCTGTCCTTGTGGTACCCGGGTCCATTTGATCCCATCCTGAGTGCTCTTCACGTCACCAGCAGCGCTGCCTCTTTCATTTACCCTGCTTTTAGCCTCTCAACATGAAAAATGTACTGTTTTAAGTAATCCTTGTTTGTCTTGACCATAATTGATTAGGTAATCCTGGTTTAACATGCACTAAAGCCAGTGCTTAAGAAACTATTAGAAGGGCCTACAGCTTAAAGAGACAGGATCTATCCAAGTCTGACTGCTGGAACTGCATCTATGTGCCAAGAGGTTGGAGGCATTTGACGACCCCTTGTTTGGCAACTCACTTTAAACCCCACCTACTGCTCTAATTCTTTGTTTTTATTTATTTTCAGCATAGCTTGTGTATTTGGTCATACAATCATGTGCCAAGGCAGAGACAGGGTTTATCCGCTGGCCTTTATTTGCAAATCTCTTGGCCTTCTTCCATTAACCTGGTGACACAGTTTCAGAGGTGTTTAAGCCAGCTTCAACAAAAGCCACAATCCATCATTGCACACGTAATGCCAAAAGGTGCTGTCAGCTCGAAGTGACACACGCCACGCCACACACTCATCACTGCGACAACCCTGTCATAATCAACACAAATCTCTCAGTGTCAGCATTGGGAGGAAAGCTACTGTGGAGGTGGAAGGAGAGCAGGGAGGGTTGTAGGCAGACATGCTAAGTACAGGTCATATTAAAAATCCTAGTGGTCTTAGAATCAGGCAGCAAGTGTGAATGTTAGTGTGCACACAGGGCAGTCAGACAAGAGGAAGGCTAATTCCTGCTCCTCCTTGTCCTGCCCTGGTCGCTGTGGTTTGGGCATGACGCATTAGGAGGTGGGGAGGTCTTTCTCTCTCCTCACACACTCACATACACACAGTACAGTGGAAAGAAGAGAAGGAGAATAATCCCCACCAAGACCTCTGCCCTAATGGGGCCCACTACTGTAATTACAAGGCACAGATTTAAGATCAGGCACTTAAGTAGCCAGCGAAGAGTGCCCAGAAAACAAAAAGCTCTGTAATTATCGTCTGCCTCGTCTCTCCACGGCGTAACTTCAGTTACCTGTCATGCTGCTGTTTTGTCAGGAGTTCGTTTGTTTCCTGGATTCTCCCTAATCCATGGCTGGAAGCAGCCCTGGCAGCGTGCCTGTCTGTGCAAGACGTGCACATTTCAGCTAGTGGGGGCGAGTGACGACATGGCACACAAAGATAGCAGAAACCTGAGTCCTCAAAGCTCCACAAGTCATGAATGCATTTTTTTACAAGAGAAGAGAGGAAAAGAAGGGGGGAGTGTTCAGTTTGCTTGAGACAAAAGAGCCATTGTGCAGTGAAACTTTATATACATATTAGAAACTTGAAACCCTTAGCCTCTGCAAGTAGGATTCTTGTAACTGTGAAGAAGATAACATTACCTACCACTCTATCTGTGTGTCCACCAAAAAAGAAGAGAAAAGCCTCCGAGCCTTCGTTTTTGCCAGGATCTTATTCTTCATGATGCATTCCTGTTTTGTTTTTTCTTTTTCTTTTTGCAGGGTCATCTAATATTACTGATAAGAGAGCTGCGGTCTCCAGGCAGTTTTGTGGCCCATTAAGTAACACATTCCCCAGGAGGAGCAGAGCAGGAGGCACAACTTGTCAACAGAGATTTGGACTCTGCATTCTCTGAGCTTGCAGTCACCATCTGCCTAACCTCTCAGGTGTTCCAGATGGAATGTTATACCATTCCTATATTTGCTCACTCACCTGCTTCGGGCTGGAATGCATTGTATGCATGTTTCCTGCACTTTTGTAACACAACTCAACTGGTTTCTGAATGAGACTATCCTATAACAGTTTAGAGGAAAGAAGTAAACCGAAAGTTTTTAAAATTCCTTTTATTTCCATTAAAAAAGCCTGTTTCTGAAATGACATTAAATGACTCAAATAAGCTGTAGAAAAACCCACATCTCACAAGTTAGGCAGGATCAAGACTCAGAACAGCTCAGTTTAGGAGAATTTGTCCACAAGTCTGGGAAAAGTTGCCAACACGATAACATCAGACATGTAATTAACCTAGCACAGTCACGCAGTCAGGAGGGAAGGCTGGGCAGCGAGCATCATAATGACAACCTCAACAACATGTAATTATTTTTCTCAAAAGACAAACACAAGCGCAAGTATGCACAAAACTAACACACACCAAAAGTAGGACCTGCAAAAACTAATGCACATAAACACATGTGCCACTGTACAAGGTAGGTAGTAAATACTATGCAACAAAGATGATATACAAATGTCATAATAACTAGCTTATAATACCTAATTTAGGAGGAAAAGAACCACACAAGATTTACTGCAGAGAAACGTTACTGCATAACTGAATCAAGCACAGGCCAATATTTTATAGGATTAATGTTTACTCCAAAAGCACGGTCATTTCATTACTAAATTAAATTTCAAGCAGCGTTTTATATGTGCAAGTGTATATCACACAAATTAACTGAACTGCCCCGTGCTGTTTAATTGCATATTTTATGTGTTGTTTGTGCCTTATGTAAATAAAAGGCTTTGGTAAGCACATTTAAACATTAAAAAAACAAGACAGTGGACGGTCAGATAGCAGCAACCTAGAGCTCTGGAGAAGAACAAAGAAGTCAGGGAAACTAAAATAAAAGGTTACTAACGTTATGTCGGGAAACAATTTGCTAAGATTTTCAAAATCTAAAATCCTTATTCTCTTTTTGCCTTTAGCCAGAGACAGTGAACATAGGGTGACTAATCCTGATATTTTCCATATGAATCCTGGCTGAGTCTTTGTTTTATAAAGACATTTTTTGTGAGTGTTTGGAAAAATGACAACTTCCATTTTTATTTGTACAAGTTCTATTAATACAGTCTTGATGTGGATGATTCATCGTGAACCAGACCTGCATGGGATTTTCAGTCAAAGTTATTCCTGTAACTTTTTCCACCTACAAAGATATCCAGGGCCCTATGAAATCTAGTTCATTTTTATTTTTCAAGAGTTCATTTTTTCCCCTCCATCTCTTTTTGTTCCCCTTTTATTTTTTAAATAAGTGTGGTTTTGTTGTAAAACCATGGAATTCAGAAAAATACTAAATTGTGGGGACAGATGGTTTCTGAAAACAGATTTAAAATGAATTTCCGGACTCCAGGTTTCACTAACAACTATAATCAACACACATAGCTGTTGAATCCTTTGTGTGTCTGGCTGAATCTGGTTTTCATACTTTGATGTGAATTTGTTGTGTCTGCCATAAAATAATACTGTAAAAGCACATTGCTGAACAGAGAACTAACAAATTACCGTTTTGGGGCCTTGGTGGTTTTGCATGAAGCCAGATTAGGGGACAGCCATTCAAATGATGTAACTGGCACCAAGTGCCAGTGACCCTTTGTTGCTGCTCTTAACCATGAAAAGATCATATCGGTGTGAAAATCACACAGGTACTGGGGACTCAATATGAACAGTGCCTCTGTCTTATCTCCACATTCTTTATCCTGGAGCAGGACTCGTTTCCCAGAGAGACTAGGAAGCTGAAGCGGAGTCTGGTTTGGTGTGGTTATCGCAGACCAAGAGAGCCTTAAGAGCAAAGAGGACTCCAAGTTAGTTTTAATAGGCACATTATTTCTATCTCAAACACCCGCACAGGCTCGAATTCGAGCCACTGGCTGTTTGAAGTCAGGAACAGCTGTAGTGTTCCAGCCTTTATTTAGAGGTCAGCACACTGACTTCACTTAAAAGGAGAGAGGGACTAAAGGGGAGAGAGAGAAAGGAATGAAAGGAGAGAAGGCAGTGGGAGGAGAAATAAAGAACAGAGAGCAAGTGAGAGGTGAAAGAAGGAGTTAAAAAAAGAAAGAGTTACTAGTGTGGCTAGGGATTAGCTGAGGGAGAGGTTAAAAGTTTGTGGAGTTGCATCTGGCCTCCTGCCTGCTCTGTTGTTTATTGCCGCCGGCGTGAAGATCTGGTGCCAACACTAACCGCACCTGAACCGCTCAACACACACACACACACACACACACAGACAAACGCACACACACACACACACACACACACACACACACACACACACACATTCACAGACAGAGGGACAAAACAGGAAGAGGCATGCATACGCACAGCTCACATTTTACTCCAATGCTTTGGTGGGATTTTACAGTGTACCTGCTTTTTCTCATGTATATATCAGCATGTGCGTGCGTGTTTGGGTTCTTGTGCATGCGTGTCTGTATGTGTGTGAACACTACACTAGCAGATGCCAAGTTGTGTCTTCTCATTTGATAATCCCCTGTTGCTCCTATTACCCTTGTCTTTCCCTTTCCATCGTTTTGCTGTGTCACTCTGGATGACTGCCTGGTTGCAAATCCCTCAGCCAATTTTTTTCCAATTCACCCAAAACCTGGCTTGGCAGCAGTTCCAAGTCTGCTCAGACTGCCACAATATGTTCAGTGAAAGCCAGACAGATGACAGTTCTCATGCTCCTTATAGGAGTCCTGTGAACCAGCAGCCAGTAACACAATGCTGGCTGAACCAGAAACATACATGGGGGTCACTGTGGGCAGAAATGACACAGAGAAGAATGTGAGGATGCCACCCACATCAAACACATAAGACAGACTCGTCTCTGTTCGACGCTTCTCTTTCACTGGAATTTCCCACAATAAAGCACCAGTTTACACATTGTAGCAAATGAACAAATAGGCGCGTACACAGACAAATTTTGGGGGGAATGTGTAGCGAGAGTTTGGAAAAGAAAAAGTTGGAAGGCATTGTGGGTCGATGACATGATATTCCTTTTGCCCCAGGCACTATAGACAAGCCTGGCTGCCAATTAGCGCAAAACCCCAACCCCAACATCACGCTGCTCCCCTCATCATCTCCCCTCTGCTCAACTAAGCCCTGGTCCTCTAGACGTGGTATGGTCAGGGCTGGAATGTTGAAGCAGGTCATGTTCACTTGCACATCAAAAGTGATTAAGTACAAGCTGCCTGGATTACGATGAATCTGTAGACCTTCCCATCTTGGTCTAACCTCCTGAAAGTACTTTGCTTCCTCCTGCCACAGCAGTATCCAAGTTCATTTTGGCCTGACACAGGCCCCTCCTTTGTTTGTGGAAGTAATACCAGATTACAGAGCAACTGTTGTTAAATGTTGATATAATGTGTTTTTCTTGTTCTTTTTCCCCCTCACTCTGTTTGTACAGCTGCTCTTTAACAGCAGGTCATCTCACGGTTCTTCTCTTGTATAGCTTACTTTGTACAAAACTGACATATCATTTCAGTTTAACACTCATGGAAAACATTTACATGTTGGCAGTGAGGAGGAACTTCTGTGATAAAAGCTTGTGGAACCTAATTTATACGTGCATCTGGCACTTATTAGCCTGTATTAGCTTATACGGTATAACTTCTTTCCTCCCGGTTTCTAAATAGTGCTGTGAGAGTTAAACCTCTCCCTCTGACACGGTTGTGCAGGACAAGTCCAGACAGGCGACCGACAACTCAAAACACACTGACAGGGATCTCCATGGCCCACAAAAGAGTGATGTTTCACTCGAGCAAGAAGGTCTAAGAAAACAAAACAAGTAGAGGAAAGAACACCTCCTTGACAACATTCTTTTGTTTGTTGAATCAAAGCAGGAAAGGATAAAAGAAACACCCATCAAAACAGCCATTCATAAAAAAAATCCCACCCTCAGGTGTTTGTGGTGAGGGGGGATGGGAGCAGACTGAGGAATGGGTACCTAGGTAGGTCAATGAACACAGCAAAGTTAGATTAATACAGAGCATTACATAAAACCTGGGCTCTGTGTCTCCTACTCCCCGTCCACCCCTCCCCTCTTTATGTGTACATGTGAGGAACCAGCAGGCTGGAAGCTCTCCCAGGACCCAGATGCTCTCTGTCAACACCCAGATTCCAGAGAGGAAGCAGGGCTTTACAGCAGCAAGCTGTACACACAGCCAGAACCTGCAAAGACCGGGAGCCAGGAGAGAACAACCTGCTCCATATAAACACAGACCTCCCTGTCTCTCCTGCCGGAGCCACCGCTTCTGCTTCCTCACTCAGGATGGCCACGGTTCAGAAAGAGCCAGGTAGTACTGGGGAATGGGCCACGGCGTTTCTCCTGCCTCACCGGGCCCCCCTCCGCCTGCCACCATCAGAGGTAAATAGCTATTGGCTGCTCAATAAGTGGCTTCAGTGTGTTGGAGTAAGGGGCCTTTTTTCCTCCACACTCTCCCAGACTTGACAAGCATGTATTGACAGAGCAGTTACACACTAACCCATTGGGGGAAATCCTCCACATTGTGCCCCAGGCAGCTGATAAATGGAACTCATACGGTACCTGTAAGCATGATCTCCAAGCCATGGACTTGAAAAAGTGCATTTGTGCACATATACAGCTCAATAATACAATACAAATACAGGCATATGCAAGGAAAATAAAAGATTTAAGACACACAATGTTATGTGGGCCAATGAAAAAGAGAAAAATATTAGATGGGGAAGAAAGATACCACAAAATATAGAGTTTAATCCCCTTTGTGTTTCCGTCTCATTTCTGATACAGATTATTTCAGAGAAAAACAGCCAAAACGAACAATCTGGGTGTGCCACAACTCTACAACACATTATGACATGTCTTGACTATTTTAGAGGTGAAAGACAAACACAAGACTGACATATCAGGATGGTCATTTCTGTCGGATATGGGAGGTCCAAAAGCTTCATAAACTGTTTAAGCTTAATGATAAAAACCAGGAATAAAGTTAATGTCGGGGAGGAGTCAGCGATGCAACCCCCAACACTGAGGAGGAGATGTCTCGTCCTCTCTTTCCCCTTCACCTCTTTCATGTTCGACCCACTACTGATAAATAGCTAGGGGTGCAGCACTCGCTTTCACTTTGTGATATGATGTCAGTAACCTTCATTGATCTGTTGGCGTGTAGGCACGCCTTATCGCTGCCTCTCCCTTGTGATATACTGTGATCCAGGGCCCTGACTGCTTTTTAATACACTGCACTTTAGGTAACGGTGTCGCAGGCTAACCACCTCAGCTACTAACACCTGAAGCCATATTTTACCGCCGGGCCGTGATGGCCAGATAGATTACGGAGAAACCAGCTCTTCTTCAAAACCGATAACACTGGCTAAACTGGAACAGTGGAGTTGGGACATCTGAGGAGTTTCATACTCAGATCAGAGATTTTAGAACACGTCTGCAGGCCAGAGATGCTTGAAAATTCAAACGCAAATAACTGTGCATTGTAAAAACTTGCATGTTATCCCTCATTAGGGTCTTCAACCCTTTGCAACTCACATCCTAAACCTTAAAAATCCTCTCTTGCTTCCAGTTGGAGCCTTTCAATCCTGTGGCTTTGTCAGAGGTACTACCTGTGCTGTATTTTTAAATCTCATCAAGCACCTCTGTCAGAACACGGAGCATGTGTGTTGACAGAGCACATGGCTCTTTGCAGGGTTGAATTAGTGCTGACAGCTACTTCCTCCCAGCAGATTTATACATGCACTTACTCTGAGACAACACCTGAGCTGATTGCTGGACGTTTCACCATGTCAAACCTTGCACAAATAAAATGACAAAACAAGGTGTCAGATATGACACTGGCACACCAGGTAATGAACGGGTGAAAAAATAAAACATTTTTATTTTTAAGTCAAACATATTCCAGCAGTCTAATCCTTTAGACCACTACAAGTTGGATAACATTCAAGCAAAAAGTCAAATTATTTTTAAATCTAATTACAGTATTTAATTAATTCACACGGCGGCACACTCGAGCTAATAAAAACACACGTATATGAGTAGAAGAAGGCTGCAGATAAAGAAGACTGGGCGACTAGCAAGAGAATTATCCCAACTATTGATTTTTGCTGTTGGGTATTACAGAAGGAAACAGCGGGTTTATCAGGCCAAGATCCCTCTGCACTTTTACTAACTAAACGAGTATTTTCCGGGCTTATCAGACAAAAAGCCTATTACTGATGTTCTCAGCCTCCCCCACAAATAGACAAAGGGAGAGGTTGGCCACTATTATGTAGCCATCGGACAGGTTAGGTTGCATTATTTTTTTATGCATCTCTAACTCTTTCCCAGAACTTCACAAATTTCATATAGCATCCTTAAACATGATACCCTTCAGGGGAATTTCACTTCATATTTATTTATTTATATTTACGGTTTTCTACTAATAGATTAGTGACCACCTCAACTATCTGCTCTCAATCTTCCTCTCTCACCATCTGCCTCTGTCTCTCTCTCTCTCTGGGTCAATGTCATTTCTTTGGCTTCTGTATATGAGGACCATAACCTGAGATAATGGGAAGTGCTATAATCCCCCAACGGAGCTGGTCTAAATCACACAGACAAAAATGTGTATATGTTTTAATTACAGACAAAAAAGATCCACTCTGATACCTGCAAATGTACCTGTTCTATAATGTCTTCTTATCGTTGGAACCTGAGGAAAGCTAGGTTCTAGGTGTGCACGCTGCGCTTTATCAGCTGGCATAAATTAAGAGTGCTCTAACTGTTTTAATATGAAATTACACCCCAGGACATTTTGAATGAATACAGATTTCCCAATATTAATAATGAACAAGACAAGAGATAGAGAAAATTTCCCTTAGCAATTACTGTGGAAATCCATAAACTGATCAATGTGCAATCCCAAGGATTGTCTTAACACATATAAAATACAGACAGCAACACATTTTTGTGTGAATGTCCATGAATTTAATCTGGTCTGAAATGACCTAAACAAAATGAGGATATCTTGGAAGAAATAAAAAGATGGAGCGCAATGATTTACATATTTCATTACGAGGAAACAATGATTTAAAGTTAATAACACCCAGAAAAATGGGGGAAATAGAAGGGAGAAGAGTAAGATACACTGTAAAACAGAACTAAAATATGAAGAAATCTAGCTAAATCACTTTAAAATGAGCCACACTAAAGGCATATCATGAGATCAAAAAGATAGATTATTTAAAACATATTGATTTAAACCAGTCAAACTACAAGAAACTGCTTTATGCACAGTGTCAACAGAAATACTTCATGGTCTATGAGATGTCTAATAACATATTTAGTCAACCTGAGTGGTGAGGAGTTGCACCAGCAGTGACAGAGGAGGAGGAGGAGGAAGACGAAGAACCAAGGCCAGGCTAGGTACCCATGAAGGGGCAGTGCTCATCTGCCAACTGGTCTGCCTTTATGTCTCCAAGTCAGCCCTGTAATTTGCTTGGAGCGGAGATAAATCTTATCTCAGAGACCTGATTAAGTTTTTAATTTACACACCAATCAATAGCCCAGGTCTATTGGCAATGTGTCTAAAACTCTATTTACCAAAGGATTCCCTGCTATCAATTGATCAAGGCCCCGGCAGCCATAAATTATGGGAACACGTGTGTGTGTGTGTGTGTGTGTGTGTGTGTGTGTGTGTGTGTGTGTGTGTGTGTGTGTGTGTGTGTGTGTGTGTGTGTGTGTGAGAGAGAGAGAGAGAGAGAGAGAGAGAGAGAGAGAAAAGAAGACACAAGTAAGGAGAGTGAAAGTGTTGCAAAACTGGAAAAAAAGAAAAAGCAGACACATATTTGAATGATTTTAGAGAAGAAGAAGAAAATAAGCTGTAGCCTACTTACAGGCACCCACTACAGGTTGCACAAAACCTGAGGGGACACACATAGAAAGCTGTTTAATGTGCCTCAAAAACTTTACACACATCCAAAGGCAAGGAGAGGTAGAAATTATAGTGTGAGTTGTGAACATGCCCAGCTCACTGATTCCCACATGACCTTCCAAAAGATTTGCACGTAGAGTCACAATGCTAAATATCTGAACAAGCGAGCCACCCTCCCACTTTCGGCCCGTTCTGCATGAGTGCCATTATCTGTTTACAGTGTCCACTTTCCCAGATGAGCTGCAAAGAAGGAATTTACAGGGGTCTGGGTTCCCCAAAGAGAAAACGGTCCTACGCTCTGATCTGATGAATCCTTCCTGGAAATTTAGAGAAAAATTACTTTTAAAGTGCCTGTTAGCACAGCTAGTTATTTTAAGATTTGAGAGAGGTGTGATTCTGTGAAAAGACAAAAGCAGAACCATTTATACTGGGAGTTAGAGGGCAGAGATACATTTCAAAGTCCTCGCTGCTTTTCCCATGGAGAGGAAGTGAGGAGGAGGAAAAGGAGGGCAGCGTTATCACCGTGGAGAGAGTGTCGTCATGGCGGTTCTGCTTTGACCCTGCTGACTCGCCAATTCCTTAACGTGAGATCATTTTGGACAGCTGACCTCGATATCACTGTGCTCTAAGAATGAAACGGATCTCGTGGAACTTCCTAATCTTGATACTCTGCCTCCAAAATATAAGTGGGACGATCGTCCACGGCAACGTTTGGAAACAAAAAAATGCCTCGACCTTTTTCCTGCTTCATCATTAACAGGAATTAACGAAATTCACAGGAAAAAAGTCAGCTTTCTTCCCTCCTCGTCATTCTCATGAGGGTATAAACAAACACAAGTATGGATAAACTGAGCTTCCCAGCACTAGACTGTTATTTTGCTTCATTCTATTACATTCATAATATTCTGCAGAACAGAATGAAAAAAATAACAAAGCGAAACAGCGTTTGTTGTATAAAGTGAGAAACTATTTTCTCAGTTTGTCAGCTGGCCAGCAAAACTACCACCTAATGTTTCCCAGCTTGTACTTAAAATCACAACATACAATAATAATGTGGAAAAATATTGTTGTAACAAATGTTTGGGCGGATGTTATGCACTACTTTGTCATTAGCGGAGAGGCTGTCTGGTAAAATCAGGCATAAACATGTGTCAGAATTACATGTAATTATAGTTGGAAAAACTTCCGCATGAGAGCATGAATCACCTCTGCAGCTGGCTGGCGTGGCAGGAGAGAAAACAGTACCCTGCTATCCTCACCTTCATAACTGCTGTGGGGGGAGGGGCGCAAACCACCAGAGACACGCAGTCTAAAGAAGACAGACAGTCTCGTACGAAGTCAGAGAGCCCGACTTGTTGGTCCTCTGTTGGATTATCTAAAGAGCCACCGACGGATATGTGTAATCAGCCCCATCCCTATGTTTCTCCCTCGCTCTCTGCCTCTCTGGCTAATGTCTCCGCCTGATTCGATTGAGGCAATTAGGCAGTAATCTATAGAGCTAGGGAGTGATGGAAACATTTCCCACTGTCCTCCTCATGTTTCTCAGAGCTGCTATAATTAGCTAACTTTGTTTCTCATTAAACATCAAAGGAGTATTTACATACCCAGATCCAATTTGGCTCTGTAGAGCCCAATCCTTTTAAACCATCGTGAAACCCTGAATCGTGTCTTTGAACAAAGGAATGAGGGAGCTGTAATCTGCAATTATTTCAATCAAACATTTATATACTATATCAGTAGTATACAAAGACTCTAGAACACACACTTCAATAAATAATATCAGCGTGTGCAGGGAACAGATTTGATGATGGTAGAGGTAGAATAAGTATTGGAGGCTGGTGTCAAGTTTTATTAATTCTGCTTTTGATAGAAACTGATCAAATCACTGCATTAGGATTAACAGAGAGTGTGTCTGTGTGTTTATCAGGGGCCAGGATGGTGACTGGATGTGGACCTGCAGCATGACACAGTGCAGACTGAGTTTGTGTTGCTGCATTTCTTTTATTTTTTATGTTGCACTCCTGTTGAAGCTGCATTTCTTCATCTGACATATCAAACAAACCCAATAAGCTGGCACTTTAGATGATACTCTCCAGTTTGGTGAGCTCTGCTGGCCATTCAACAGGCATTTTAGCGCAGCTGTGCTGCTGTTTATTTTCACTCCTCCTTCTGGAGATGTCCAAATTCTTTAAACTAGTTTATGCTCAAAAAGGTTTGATTTCCAGAAGTTTTCCCCATGAAAATGTTACCTCAAAATAGCTAAAAATGTGAACCCTTGTCTTATTTCATATGCATGTAAACATAAATATGCAAATCTAAATCTGTCTGTCCAGGCTGCAGCTGTTCATCCTCAATTCTCCTCACAACGCTCTCATCTCACCCTTTGGCCTGACAATAATAGCAAACATTAGCGACGTGTAAGCTAATAACGTGTTGCTAATGTTAGACAAACCATGTTTCCCAACCACAGCTCTGACAACTCCCACAGCTCCCACCACACAAGTCGATGGGATTGGCTCCTTGAATTTGTTATGTATGAAATCCAGACTGTCTGAATTTATGTTTGAGGCTGTTGCTTCCATTCCAACTTGCTCACTGACTGCTCAGTCTGCTCACAAGGTCAAAACTTCATTTTCCACTAGCCGAGTTAGGTCACTTGAACAGTGCTCCCACGTTAATGTCCATATCCAGCTAAAGGTTGAATACTTCTCTGATCTTTGGCAGCAACACACACAAACACTTGAGCAACAAGGTTTTCTTTCAGTCTGACCCCCTTATCATGCCCCGAAACTACAGACTGTTTATGATGTACAACGATGCACATTTTTCGCTGGATTCCAACAAATTGGGTCTCATTTTCCATATCGCAAAACTGATTTGTTTTGGCCACTTTGATGTGAGTTTTTGTGTGAAACTTGTAAATAAAAATGTTCTTATTATTGTAGATAGCTTCCCGAATGGCTTCAGCGTAGAGAATGAGTTCACCTCCAATAGGACTGATGAGCTGAATGACTAGCCAAAACAGAACCAGGACTAAAGTGTGTAGCTGTTGTCTGAAAACGACTCCTATCTAATTCCCACCATCAATTTCCATGACATATTTATTTAAATGAAATTCTAAAGTAAACACCACCATCAGAAGCAAAACATAGAACAACTTCTTCCTTAATATCTTTCCCAAAATAACCGTACAATACAAATTTGGCAGTGGGGTAAAGGTTTTTAAAATACTGTTGCATGAATCACTATGACAATTCAGAAGTTGGAGATGTTTAAAAATGACAGAAATACACTTGACTGCATGCAGACTAGCCATTAGCTCACCAATCCTACCGGATGTAAAGTCTTTCTTCTAAAAGAGTCAATCCAGGAACCAATTAACAACGAGTTGGACAGTAATTATTTATACCTTGTACATGGAAACACTTCAAAATAGCAGAAAAATCCCTCAAACAGCTTAAAGTCTGGATGTGAAGCCCACAGAGATTCCATCTTTGCTTGTGTACAGCAATGTGCATACGCAGGAGTAAAGTATTAAAAAGAAGGTTAATTCAATCAGCAGGATTCCAGTGTGACACAGATTTTACTTTCCCAGTAACTCCTCTCCCTGAAAACAGACACCATTTCAACAAAAAAGCCTTTCAACCGTGATACCTGGCAAAGAGGTTAATGAAAATTTAATAAAAGGGTTTTATTGGCTAACACTTCCAGTCCCCTCAGATCACATCCTAATAAGAGTACGTTTTCTTATTATGGTGTCCAGGAGGCTGTAAAAGTTACTCAAGTCATGCCAAGTGGGATAAAAATTTTAAAAAATTCCCTCAAACGTGGTTTAACTCACAAATAATATTACTTTAAACTGAGCACATAAACACGCATGTACACAATGACTATTAGTGGAATGCGTAAGTAAACAATGTGAGGGGTAGGGCTGTATATAGAAGTCCAGATGGGCTGGCAGGGTGGCTTGCCCTGGGAAAAGGCTGTTAAAAGCCCCCCTCCTCTGCTCCCCTCTGGTCCTGTGTGCAGGACTGCAGTTAGCCTGGTCTGAGCAGTAGAGGGTTAACCGCACTACCCAGTCACAGGCGTGAAAAAAAGAATGAAACAATAAAATAATGGCAGTGAGTGAATGCTCAAAGGCGGGGGGCACGGTGGGTGTGGGAGGGTGGGGGCTCGCCATAGGCTCCTGCAGATGTTGCTGGCCTTCTGCGGGTCACACAATCATGCGTATTAGCATTCCTGATGGAGGGAGCCCGGATTAGGGAGCTGAATGCCTTTCTCAACTCTGTCAGGGTTTGAACATGCCAGAGAAGCAAAGAAGAGGGAGAGAAATCCCAGAAATGTGACAAGGAAAGGTGCAAAAATAAGTGTAGAGGAAGAAAAGGCACCCACAGACGGCTCAACCAAGAGAGCAGGCGCACTGCTGACATAAGCAGAGGAGAGGAAAACCCAAATGAGGATGAAGACTGACAGACAAATTGAGCTAAATTAGCTAAAACAGATAATGAAACAGTTTAACAAACAGACAACAACGAGAAATGAAGCGTGTGATAATTTAATGGTTTTGTGAGGATGGCAGAGAGAGTCTATGTATGAAACAAAGATTTCTATTTGTAGCTGAATGAGTGAATGAGCAAAGACAAATGCCTTTCTTTCCTCTGAATGTGTGTGAGTGAGGGTGAGAGAGGGAGAGAGAGAGATGAAACAAAAGCTTTTCAGAGAGTATGTGTGCTGTCCTGTCCCTTTTTCCCAGGACAGAGGTCTGGAGAGGCCTCATATTTCTAGCTGCTGTCAGACCAGGGTGAGAGGCAGAGACAGCGAGGGGCAGCTGTTTTCTATGAGGTAGCCCTTCCCCACACATGGCCTTTGATCCAGTTTGGGCTCTTTGGCCGACCATCCCCCCACAATCAAAGTGAATGCGTGTATAAATATGAGTGTGTGTATGTATGGCTGTAGACTGTAAAACTGGCAAAGTGATCGAGGCAAAACATGGGACAAACTTACTGAAACTTAAGTGGTAAGCCAAACTGAGAAGCAACATGAAACCAGCGTGTGGTTCGCTTCCCCTCTCTTTGTTTTAGACAAGACAAATAAGTTCACAGGAATGCAGCAGGGCTGGTCTGATACTGTTGTGTTTTCAGAAAACTCTTGTAAAATAAACAAAAAGGAACGAACATTAAATGATTCTGAAAATATTCGTTTTCGCATAACTTTAGCTATAAATGTTACTCACTTGTATAACAATAAGGATATTGGCCACATGTCATTGATAGGCAAGGTACAAGAGGAGTGTGAAATCATCTACATAAACCAAAAACTGTCATACCTGCAGCTCGATCTAAAAAAAACTTGGAATTTCAGCATCTTAGCCAAGTCACAATGAGACAAGGTTTTTTAAACAAGTCCTGCAGCCTGTTTGACTCACAATGTGCAGAACATAGACGAGATCCTTCAACTTCTAAATCAAACACTTCTGATTAGTAAACGTAACCAAACTCATGGACAAAATTCACCTGGCTAGAAACAGATGTAGATGTTTTAGTATGTGTGTGAATTTGCTTTCCAGCTTTCAAAATATTCATAATTAACGACACACCTTTGAATCCAAACACTTCTATTTTCAGGTTTATTTTTTTTTAGTCTGGCTCAATATGATCTTAAAAATGAAGTTTCCCTTTTTTGTGTGAGTTTTAATCCACTGACGATGTTCAAGCAGCAGACTACATCTCCTTGCATCCTGCCGCTGGTGGCATTTGATCCCTCTCAACCAAATAAATTAAAAAGTATAAATTATGCCGTGACAATGAGGGAACACACAAACCCTCGAATTTGACAGTTAAAGCAGGTAAACCTTTGTCCCATCCAATGACAATCTACAAGTTAATATTTGCTTCTGCCTGCTCATAAATTTGCATTGCATTAGAACCTGACCTAAATGCATTTTTATCACCCAAAGTAATTAGCCTGAGTGTTAGTTGTAAGCGAGAGCGAGAGCACTGTGCGCCTGAATCCTCCCTGACTGGGTGGTGGCTAGACGGGGAGGATGGCAACAGAGTGAAGCGGAGCTGCATGGGCCACCAGATAAAAGAGGAAGTAAACATGGTCAGAGTGCTGCCTCTTTAATCTGCTACATTAACTCCAGCACTACAAGGGGAGGAGCCAGCAAGCAGGCAAACAGCACAGCCACATAAAAGGGGAGTGTCAATGAGGGGGTAATAAGGAAAGACAATGAGTAAACAAGCAGGGGAAGTCCAGGCCTGGTGTGCTAAAAAAAACTCCCTGCCTCTCAGTGCCTGGCACACACAAAGGCCCTGCTGTAATTAGCCACCCCAATAGGTTGTTTAGCATTTGCATATAAATGCCCTCACAGGCAAACGTTAAACACGCTGACACAAGCCATGCCAAAAACAGACGTTCGCCACACCTCTACCCCTCCAGGAGGTCTCAGGGGTCCACTTATGCTGGGGTGCCCCCCCACACACACACACACACCTCCCCCTGTCTTGTGCTAGTACCCACTACAGGCAAAGCTGGCATCCATTTATGAAAGAAAAAAAAAGGCAGACAGTGCTGAAAAGTGCGGGTACTCAGTTCTTGTTTCTAGAGTTATTGTGAAACGCTGTAGCCAGGCTTCCTGTTGAAGGCCTACATACCCATCTGTCATGTGAAAGTACATTGTCCCCTGACCACACGGCTCAGCCAAAGAGCTGCGCAGGTGACAGCGTGCTATTTTGTCGTATGAAAAATAACCGCAATAAAGGCAGTAAAAACATGCATGTCAATGTGCATTAGTACATGCACACAAAAGGGTCCCTATACAGAGTGAGAAATAAAACTTTATTCTAAATAAGGGTCAAAACACAAGGATTTATTTAATGCAACCTGTTCGATTTAAAGGATTTGTTTAATCATAATGAAGTTTCGATTTTACAACTCATCTTTTGTCTCTGTTATTTTGATAAAAGCTATTCATGAAAAAATAAAAGGAAGGAAGTGATGAGACGTGTGCCTTCCCTCCCCTTACCCTGACCACCTCCCCTCTTTTGCTCTCCTTCCTCCAAACCCATATTCTCTAGCATAAACAAAGACTGTGTCATCCACACACTTGCCCTGCTCCTGGTACTGCTAGGAGTGAGAGAGTTCAGAGCTCCTGCACCACACAAGGGCTACTTCCTGTGTTAATCCTCAGCACACAGAGAGCAACTTTACCGGTCGGCTCAGCTCTGCTCGCCTGCAATGTGTTTCTGAGCTCTGCTTGTTTGGCACAGGAAGACCACAGAACGAAAAGCCTGTCGTTCTGTGCTGTCAACCACAGAGCTAAAGCTGAACGCTCGGTTCTCACCTGCCATGTGGCCTGTTGTTCCCCATCAGGGCATGATCCGACATGAGGAAACACCTGGCTGTAACAAAAAGCTGGCTGTAAGAGGAGCCTATTTTGGACGGTTCTTCCTACTGATATTATGCCTGGGTTCCAAGAACAACTGGATGTAAAGAACAGATCCAAATAACAGGAATAAGAATATTTTTCTCATTTATTATAATCCTGCAAAATCTAGAATGTCTCGAGGCTAAAAATGTGTTTAAATGTTGCTCTAAGGGAGACTAGAATGGTAGAGAGGAAGGGAAAAACTGAAGCGTATCTTGTCAAAAGATTTGACAATTTGCATGTGAAGTGGAGAAAACTGTTGTAACAGTCAGTATCCGTTTTAGGCCAAGCTCTTACCTCAGGTTGACTTCCTTTATGTGGTCAGGGTGTGTTTGTTTTACTACTTCACACCACAATGCATTATATACACTTTTTTTTTGTTGCCACCTGAGTAAAACAGAAATGTCAAATGTTCAGCTCTGCTACAAAAGAGCAAAAAATGTCACCTTTAATTTACCTCAAACAGGAGACTTGCAGACGTGCAGCAGATGATGAGGTGACAGGAGCGAATGTTTGAAAACCGAGCCCATGATTATAAATGTGCATAACGCTTTCTTGGGCTTGTATTAGCGTCCACGTTCTGCAGAACAACTAATAGCTGCATAAAGTAGCCCGGGGACCCAATCTTCATTCATTAAACAGTAGGGAAAATGAACGCCATGGTGACCAGACGAGGCAGGTGACGTCACAATGCCGAGGTCACCAGTCTGTTACGGCCGTCTAGCCCCCGTGTCAGCCCCATGGGACCTCCCCCACCCCCTCCAGCCTTTTGGTCAAATCTGTGGTGCTGAATATTAGAATGGGGGAGAAAAAGTCAGAGGGTTGTGTGTCAAATATTTAAACACTTTAATGAGAATAAGCTCTTGGCTACAACAGAGTAAAAAAAACTTCAAAAAAGAGCAAAAATTGAGAAATTGACGAAATAAATGGATAACTGGATAAATATATATGTGTATAATGTATAAATTTACATTTTTATTCTCTGTATTTGACTGTGAATGGTGAAGAAAAGAAAGGAGTGTGTCTCCTGCTCCTCAGGCTACACACACACACACACACACACACACACACACACACACACACGTTCAGACACAAATCTCCAGTTTTTGGTGTTGCTGTGTGGGAGCCAGCTCCTCTCTAATCAATTTATTATGAGGCACTGAAGTCCTCATGTTTGTTCATTTAACACAGGGAAAATGAGAAACAACATTTGTTCTTGGTACAGTGAGACCCTGGGTAAAAAAAAAAAAATTAGAGGAAAAAAAAAACGTAGGAAGGAAACCAGGAGAGGATGAGGGGGAGGCGAAGGCACACGAGGCGGAGAAACCCTTCAGAATAATATAAAGGTGTAATAATGTGGCTTTGAGGAAATATCGCTTTAATTGCAGTCTGGTGTAACATTTAATGTGGCCTGTATGACACCTGGCAAAAAATGGTTTACACACAGGACGGTGCCAATTATAATTCAGCCAATGAGGAATCTTTCATAAATCCACCAACATGCTCGGTGCAGGAGCTAGATGCTTATTTGACGAGATGAGATGGGATGGGATGGGATGAGATGGCGACAGACGCGCATGCAGTATATCTTCTTTTTAATTACAATGTCTGCAGAGGTGGAACTCTGCTATAAACAATCATCTGTGCAATCAAACACAATAGCGCCAACCCTGTGCATTAAAACAATACATTTTCAGAATGAAAGAAATGAAATGATCAGGAAGAGTATTTGCCAGATTGTTTCTTGTAAATATAAAATTACATAAAAGGTGAACAGCTCCGGAGATAAGGTTTCCAAATGTGCAAGCTATCATTTATATCCAGCTATAAACACCAGGTCCTCCTCCTTCGATTTTATAATGCCGTTCAGGTGGAGTTGGTCAGATCAGCAGAGATATTTACTGGCATTCACTGAGCCAGACACACCTCACTGAATATTAAAAGAAAAGAGAAAAAACCTGCATATTACCATTCTGCTGAATATAAAGCTCCAGTGTTTTATCATTTTCAGAGATCATAAAAATATAAAATATGTGCATTTGCAAGGAGTTAGCAATTCTCTGCCATTTTAACACAGCAGGTGCTAACAGAACCTTCACATCTTTCATCTATAATATTGCCTGATTATGTGTATTCTGTGTGTGTCTGCTGCTGCAAGTTAAATTAACAAACACTCTTCAGATGCTTGCACTTTTCAGCAGAAAAGAAACGCTCCTGTATGCTAGCTTATTCTCATAAAGACTAACCGTGCATGAGTGAGGAAAAACGTTAGAAATAGAAGAATGTGCTGTATATGAAGCCACACACTGAGCATCGCACGCAGACACACGGAGGGTGGGGGGAAAAAACAAGAAGAAAAACAGAAAATAAAGCAGCAGAAGCTGAAAGAGAGCTCACTTCAGAAGACTACGGAGGCTACAGCACTTAGAGGCCATTTTATTGCTTTGCTGTGGTCAAGTGAGGTGCACCGAGCTCAATTCCACCACAACAATGGCAAAGAGGGCCGCAGAGACAAAAGAGGACTATCTTTGCTTCTTAACCCCTTCACCACTGGCAGATTAGTCACCTCGAACAGTGAGCAAACAGAACCGGGCCGCCTCAGGAGAAGCTGAACTTACTGTATATACCTGCTTTAGGACAACAGCTGTTATACAAACTGAATTAATGGGAAAAACAATCATCTGACAAACCCTAATATAACCTATCTGTAGGCAGATGGAGTCAGATTTATTTCTGACCTGCAGGAAACGGTCGATAGATACACCTCAGCCCTGCCTCACACCGAAAACACACAGCAGCCTTCTCTCTTCCCATCTCTGCCCCTCCCTTTCTTCTTCTCTCCTCTCGACCGGGAACATGGATGGGCTTCTACGCATTTGCAAGTGAATTACTCTTTTTGTTGAGATTTCTGTGTGTAAAAACTGGGAAGAGGGTGTGAGAGGGAGAGAGTGCTCCTGCCATCGCTCTTTTCTTTTCTTCTCTCTGTAATCCTGAGGAGGATAAGCTGTGAGGTACACAGAGAGGAAGTGCCACAGACCTGCTGGGGTCCAGCACACACCAGCAGTGCATTCCTGCAGCCCGGCCAGCAGACGTGCACATATAGACAGCGACAGACAGGACCCAGGGCGGGCATGCATGGCTGCTGTTCGTCAAAGTCACATGAGGAAGTGCAGGCAGATAAAGAGAGAATTTGAATCAAAACGGAGCTTCAACCGCGATTTAAAAACAGAAAGAAAGTTGTTACATAAGGAATGAAAATCCAGACTGGATCTGCACATCACTGTAAGAAACTCCAACACATGAAGCAAAACAAACTGTCAAACACACTCTGTTTATCTGCCTTTATGTCTGAATACTAAACATTTACTGACTGAAGTGGCAGATGATTAATACAGCAAACACAACTGCTTTCAAAAAGTGTTTTAATCCGCTCTTTCAAACTAATACTGGACAGCTGACAGACAGAAACTGACACACACACACACACACACACACACACACACACACACACACACACACACACACACACACACACACACACACAGTACAAGTATGGTTCTAATACAAGCCATGATGTTGAAATAGTGGCTGACCCAGAAGGTGTTACAGTCAAAAATGATGAAATGATGCTCTGAAAAAAAAAATCATCTGACCACTTCGGCACATGTCTCCTATTGAATCAAATTATTGAAAATTCATAATTTTCTTAAATTATCAAATTTATTTTTAAAACTGTGTGTGATATCTTTGTTTTTGAGCGAGCAATTTGTTTTTAAAATATGAAATAAAAAAGAAATTATATTTTGAAAAGAGATCATCAATCTGATGGCGGGAGGGGTGGAGTTGAGACACTGTCAATACGTTAAAACTGTCACTCCTTTTCTCCCCCTCTCAAAACATCCACGCGCGGACTCACACACACTTACATTTTGGCTACACAATGGAGATTTCACAGACACAGATAAACAATGTGAGGGCAGTTATCACTCCACAGAGCACAGTAACATAGAGGAAGAGGAAGAGCATGACAAAGAAATAGGGGAGGACAAAAAAGATGGCGTGTGTGTCGTCAGAGTCACAGGCCAGAGGGGCCCGTGTATTGTTCCGAGGCTCAGCGTAGGGAGAAAACGGCGACCCGGGCCGCCTCTGTCTAAGCGTCCTCCATGTTTTATGCATTCTGTTCTTTGTGATGATAAGCGCCAGTGCGGAGGGTGGAATGTTGGCCTCCAGGGTCCAGAAGAAGGGTGGGCTTATAAGGAGCAGCGGGGGGGTGCTGGGGTGCTGCTCGGTTTAATTTTTGCAGCCCTTGGAGTGCTTGCTGTCATCTCTGCCTCGCCCGCATGCAGGCATACGTAGCCAATACAGACGCGAAACCTCTGCTTTCTCCCATCCCTGAACACGAGAGCTAGCTGCTGCCTCAGATAGGCTACAGGCAGCACCCGCCTCCTACCCAAAACACACACACACACACACATTTTTACAACACTACCAGTCCTGGACAGACATGCATCACATAAGTCAATACAGCTGCCTAGAAAACAGTTTTTATCACTGTTGCAACCTTTAACAAAAAGCATCATTTGCTACCAAGTTGATGCATTAAATTTATTACAGAAGCAACACAAAGATTTTACTCAAGGACACAGAAGCACATTAACGTGCGTTTCTGTGACTAAGCATCATGTTAAGAAATGAAATTACATTTTGGATAAATGTGTTTCAGACAATGTTGTATTTTCTCTGTCAGCAAAACACCATCTAGGACTAAGGGTAAGGAAAAAACAATGTTGATTCATCAAAACACAATTGGATTTTCTAGTTGAAATTTTCTAGAATACTAACTAGAATCTAGACTGCATCATAACAAGACCACGATGGTTTAAAAGAAATTAAATTTTTAGAATGTTGGATATACCCACAACTCTGGATGTCGCTGCTGAAGCAGTGCACACACACACACACACACACACACACACACACACACACACACACACACGTGCAGTGACACATGCGCATCTTCTCAGTCATAAATCTAGTCTACCGCAATGATTTAACCAAGATTGTTAACACGATAACATATTGTGAGAGAGCAAACCACAAAAAAACCCCGCCAACTTCACTTCAAAAAGATAAAAGGATGACAGAGAGGAGAAAAAAATAAAGCAAACTCAAAAACAGGGAGGGGAATTATAAAGGAAAGGGAATGCTCTCTGGGGATAAGGAGGACACTAGACTACTGGGATTAAGGATCAGGTTTACGATTCATTCACCCTGCAAGCATGCCTGCACACACACACACAGACACACACACACCTGATCATCACATCTCTTACACTCTCCCTTCCCATTTTCTTGCTGCCAAGTGTTGAGCCAGGACCCCCCCCCCCCAGCAGCCTGTGATACGGTGACACGTAAACTGGGCTGGGATGCAGCATGGCTGGAAGGATTGACCTTCGGAGCAGCATCATATTGAAAAGCATACATCAGAGGAAAAGTCATCATCTGTATCTGTCAGCTGCACTCATCCCAACATCTATACAACTAATGGCAGAGACTGACGCCTAATATTGCTTTTGGATTTCAGAGAATACACATCCCCACAAAGGCAGATCCATTAATAAAGCCTCCGGTGTTTCAGACGATTCAGAGGAGAAATAACATTTACTGAAATTAATGGAAATAAATAATGATGCAACATGCAGAATTCAGATACATTGTTATAATTTTCACTCTATATTTTAACTGTAGGAGTATATGTGGACATTTGTTGTCTCGTTCACCACATCACCAAATCTGCATCTCCCAGGTATGATTCTAGCCAAGTGTTCACCCAAAGAGGGCTCCCTCCGACCGAGGGACGTGGCAGCGAGTCCCCCCCTCTATGCCGCTGCCCGAGCACGGAGAGGTGGGAGAAAACATGCAGAGATGCAGAGAATGAGATAGAAAGAATGAGATGCACAGTGAGAGGAGGAGAAGGGGTTATGACAGCCAGAGGCGCTGTCTCCCTGTTCTCTGTTACAGCACCCCCCACCCCATCCAAACCATAAAATAAGCCAATCCGTGACGACTGCAACCGCCTTCATCCAGTTTACCCGACTGGACGCGCTGATCCCACTCATACAGTCAAATGGCAACTGAATTTCATGAATATACCTGTCATCAAATCTTATTATAGACCAAGTGGCGAACAACCTGCTGTTCTGTTGCTGTGCAGAATCAATGGCTACTGCATAAACTGCAATCACATAAATGACATTAGAACTATTTTATTTATCTTTTTGCCATGATTACAAATCATTTAGGCAACATCACAGCTGGCATATGCACTTTCTTCACTAACTGTACAACTGATTTTCACTAAAAGCACAAAACGAGCTACAAACAAAGCTTTTTAAGATCAAAGATAAACACTTTATTCCACATATGGATTATTATAGCTATAAAATCATACATATGTGTGTGTACTCAAGTTTAAACAATTTTGAAATATATATATAATAATTATACTGATAAGGGAGACACCTAAAAAAAATTCTCAAAAATAAAGCATTTTTATTTCCCACGATTATTTTAAATAAAATATTTGCACTTGAACATCCCTTGAAAATATTTTAAATGTGTCTAGTAAATATAAAATCATGTAAATACGTCAGTATTAGTTTTAAAAAGCAGACCTATTTTTTTTATATTTTTTATGTTTTTTAAACTCCCTATGATTTTTTTTATGTGTGACTGAAATACAGTGAAAACGAGTCAGAGATGAGCTTTAAAGCAAGAGCTAGCGTCACTAAACTCAACACCTGACTTTTTTGTTTGTTTGTTTGTTTGTTTTTTTTAAGGAATACGTGGAAATAAAGCCAGTGACATTGCCATAGCTTCTTTCCTGGAACTGTTATAATTAAACATAAATATGACAATGAGGCAAGACAGGAAAACCAGACAGGTGAGGTGACAGTAAACATTTCTGCTGTCTTTGTTTTGTAACAGAGGGGGAGAGGAGGAGGAAGAGGAGGAGGAGGAGGAGGAGGAGGAGGAGAGGAGCGTTACTGTCAAACAGTGGAGGGGCACAGCAGCCTTCCTGTCTATAGGACACCTGGAAGTTCATAATCACTGGAATCTGAACGCATTAAAATGACTGCAGAAGTAAGCATATAAATCTAAATAAAATAAAAAACAACGTAAGACATGATGAATGATAAAAACTGAAGTTGATAATATTTACTAAGAATGCCAGTTTCTGGGTTTATCCCCCTCACACCGCTCTCTCGCTCCAGCATGAAAAGTAGGGATGTGTTTACCTGACCTCTTCCTCTGTGGCCCATGGCTATCTGACCTCTCTGCACACCCTCCCCTAGGACCCCCCCCCCTCCCCCTCCCCCCCAGATGAGGTTAGGGTTAGATGAGTCTCTCCTAAGCAACCTTAATGTTTAATTTTATCAAAGCCGCTGCCAGGCCATTTTTGTTTCTCTCATCTTTAAATAAAGCCAAAGTCCTAATCCTGCAGATGCTGACATCCGTAAATGCTTTGTGTGGCTCCCCTTCCCAAAAAAAAAAAAAAACATACCAACAACTACCATCAGCCCCCTGTTTTTTCTCCTTTTCTCTCCCCACCAGACTCACTCTCTCCCCATTATCCTTCGGCTGTTTGTGAGGGGGTTTCCTCTGCTTCTTTTTTATCTCTGCACTCACTCCATGACCCCTGTTCCCCTCTGGTTCTTGCTGTCTGACCTCACCCCCCCCCCCCCCCCCTCCCACACACACACACACACACACACACACACACACACACACACACACACACACACACACACACACCACCTCTCCATAGACACACTCACAACTACACCCCCCTCCTCCTCCTCTTCTCCCTCCTCTGTTTTCCCCCTAACACTGCACACATCCTATCTTTGCCTCTGCTCGCTCGCAAAACCATTTTCCTCTCTTTTCTCGTATATTCCGCGAAATACAACTAATAATAATCCAACACAGCCTCAAAGATCTCGACTTGTTTTTTTATCTTTCAACTGCGTTTAGATTTGGAAAAGTCACTTTTTTCTGTTATAATTAAGATATTCTTGTAGGGTAAAAGGTTTCAGTTCTTCATTTTGTTTATATGCTCTAAACTGATATTGTGGACAAAATCTGGCCTTTTTCTGTCCAACGTGTCAGCAGACTGAGCGGTCGAGGGTCTACTTTGGATAAAAGTTTCCTGTAGAAACTTTGCGATAACTATTAAATGTGTTTGTTTAATATCCGGTCAGAATTTCTGTCAAAAATGAAGGAAAGACGCATTGAAAGTGAGACGCGGTGGTTGGAGGCAGCAGAGTCCTCGGACCACATGTCTGACGCGCGTTACGCTGCTCGCGCGCTCCGGTTGTCGGCGTGCGGGGTCCGGTTGATCCGCTCCTGTCAGGAAGGAGACCCGGGGCTCCGTTTCTCCTCAACACCACATCCACACACAACATGAACCCCCCTCATGCACGCACGCACACACACACACACATACACTCACACACTTGTCAATCGATTTGCATGTGGCTTCGTCAGTGAAAGAGCGAGAATCGAGTTCAAAAAACGAGTGAAAAGAGGCAAACAGGTATGAAAATAAGAGGAAAAGAGCCAAGATGGACAGAGTCAGTGGGGTAAAGAGGGGAAAGTGTAGCAGAAGGATCTGAGGCAGGGCGGAGGGATCGCTCGTTTCACACAGAGAGAGACGTGTCGGAGAACTAACTGTCCTTATCCAGGAGAGGATTTTTTTATTAGCACACGTTGGTGATGAAGCCCCTTTGGATGTGTCAAATCTGTGAAAAACAAACCAAAAATATATATAATTCTGAAAGCGAGAGACGCTCCCTCGCTTCCCCGGACGCTCGCGGACCCACAGGCTGGACTTGGAGCTCCCTTCCTGGGCTGCGCTCATGTGGAGCCGCCGCTGCCTTCCGTAGGCTCACCGCAGCTTTTCCTCATAACGTTTGTGCCTCAAAACACGTTTCTCAACAACCACAACCCCGTTATAGATCCCCCCGATCCCACCGAAAAGCACATATTTGTTTGAAAACCGTGCTTTGCTCTTTTTTTTCCTCTCTCTTTTTTCTCCTCCACGATCAACACGCTCGGAGTGGATCGCTCGTCTCTGTTGCCCGTTTCTTATCGTCCATTCATGATGAGGAGAGAGGACGGACGCTCGTGTAAACACAGGTAACGATACCAAAAACCGAGGGTGGTGAAAAACAAACTATCTTGCATGAAATGAACTTGTGGTCTCCAGTTATCTCCGGCGTCGGGAGAACAGGCAGCTCCGCTCCGCGTAAACCGCGGACGGACAGATTCAGAGAAGTCACACAGCGAAAGAATAGGATCGGTGGAAACAGAGAGGAAAAAGAGATAAACGCAAAGTTGAAACTTACAATTTCTCGCTGCCGCTTTGTGATCCTCGCTTTTTAATCCAGTATTGAGATGATTTAGCTAAAGATCCCATCAAGGCAGTCTCCTTTTGGTCAGTTTGCGCTTAGGGTGGCAAAAGAAAGATCATTGTTGTTGCGGAGTGTAAAAAACCGAAGTAGGTAGGCTACTATTAGTTGTTAAAGGCAATATAAAAATAATTTGGATGCAAAGCAGGCGATGAGTCTTGTGTTAGAGGGAGCGAGGAAGAGGTGAAAGTGAGATCTGATGATTGAAAAGAAAAAACTCTTTGGATCTTTATTCCTGCTAATTAGTTTCCTGCAAAAAATGGCTGTGATTAATTCAGTGCGCATGTGCTTCATTACACAGGCACGAAGGGAAGGGCTAATTAGCCGCCTTCTGGATCAATAAGATTCAGCAAAGGAGAGAGCTCGGGAGAGAGAGGGAGGGAGGGAGGAAGAGGGAGGGAGGGAGGGAGGGAGGGATGGATGGATAGATACAAGTAGAAAAAAGAGGAAAGTAATGATCAGGAATTGAAAATATGGAATTACGAACAGCGGAAAGTAAGAGTTTGATTAGACGGAAGACAGTGAAAGTTAATACCGGAGCAGGCAGCCGCGGCGGGCTGCAGGCGCTGCTTTTTCCTCCGCTCTTTGTCACTTTTAAAAAGCGATTTCACCCCCAAATTCCCTTGTTTTTCTTTTATTTTTAAAATAAATTAAATTCGTGGCTACTAGAGCGCGCACGCGACAAACGCTTTCTTTTATTCTCTTTCTCTTTAAAAGTAAAAAGTTTCTAGACATTTGATCAAATGTATCCCCAAAGCTGAGTTTAGAGAAGACGTTTTAACAACTTTTTAAAGAAAACTCAGCCGAGTTTCGGCGGCTGCAGCAGCATCAGTGGGAACTCGAGAGCTTCTCCAAAACAAACAGAGAAAATGTCCCCGAAAATTCGAGCACGTTTCAAGCGACTCCTGCTCGAATAACTGTACAGTAAATCAGCTGCACTGGAGCTGCGTGCACGCTGTTGTAATCTGCAAAGACCGGAGCTTATCCTAACTACAGAGGCACCTGCATATTATCACAGCTAAGTGTGTATTTGGTCCGGTAAATATATATTTTAGGCATTAGGTGGAACACCACATGCCCGGAGACCCAAAAAAAATAAATAAAATAAAAAATCAAGTCTGAACTTTAACACTTTGATCAACTTCGAGTAATTCATTCTGCGTGTTGCAATTAGAGAAAAATCTAGATTATTTTATACAGATGGCGTCAAAATATAAATCTAAAAACAGGATTTCAAGCTTTTTTTATGAAATGTGAAAATCAGAGTCTGATTTTGAATTTGTCACACATTTAGATTTATTCACTCTGATTAAAATACGACAAAATCTGTTGAAATCCAGCTTTATAAAATAAAAGTGTGAGGGGGGGAAAGGTGTGAAGGACGTGTGTGTCTGACAGGTTTTCCTCAGCTCGAATGATTTAACTGACGTAATAAAATAATACAAGTTGAACGTATATGTGAAGGAATGCACAGTAAGATTTTAAACGTTTTTCTTTAAAATGATTTAAAAATAATAATTAGGAAGCCCCTGATTGCTGATTGGATGAGTAAAATCAGCTTCCTTTATAAATACAGTGGATGTTTCAACGCAATATGATGCTGGAATTGTATATTCTAGTTTTATAAAATGTGTAATAAAGCTGATTTTTAAGTAAATATTAGTGTTTTTAATGAAACACACATACCTAAACTGAAGACATGTGTAAAATATTAACAATAATAATAATAACATGAAATTCGTGACACCGTCCTATCGGGGTGTTTGTTCGGTCCTTTTTAGATTTTTAGGCTTTGGTTGTTATTCTAAGGGCCAAGACGAGGTGTTTATAAAGCCAAACGTTTAAGGTCAACATGTCCTGAAGTTGTCTGTTTATTTATTCTAATAATTTGGTTTACAAAAGCTCATTTTCCCTCTGTCTGCTTCTGAGTGCAACAAATAGGCTTGTAATACAGATAATACGATTCTATTGCAAAAATCAACATTTGAGTCTGTCAGTGCTCTTTGTTCTCCTAATTTTCCTGTTGATTCTCAGAGGAAGCGGACTCAGTGTGCACACTTTCTGTGCAAACAGCTCCATATAGAGTCCTGCTGCAGCAGCGCGCTCTGATCGCGTCAGGCTGATTGAAACAACACGGATTTGTTAGTCTGCGTCAACGTGCCGAATTCCGACACAGAGTTTTAAAGATAAACGACAGAATCGAACCGCCTGAGCATCCCGAACCTAAACAGCCTTTTAAAAACATATATAAATCCGGTATTTAAGAAACAACTGGATTAATCAACCCGCTTGATGCCTGTTTTCTCTCCTTTAGACGCGTGTGTGTGTTGGATGGACGAATCTAAAGTGTGTGTTTTTTTCTTATTATTATTATTATTTTTAAGATAGCTTAGAAGACCTTGGTGATGTTGTGGTGGAGAGGAGGGCTGATGAAATAAATAGACCATATTTTATGTTCTCCAAGGGCCTTTGACTTAAAGGTTAGGGAGGTTATGAAACCCCCGTGGGACGCGGCGGTTCTACAGATCCAATAGCATATATTCCTTTGAAGAGCCTATGAGAGTCAAACTTCTTACATTGTAGCCTATACGGCCAGGACCCGTCTCCCCCCCTCCACCACCACCCTTCCATCACTCCCTCCCTCCCTCCTTCACTGTCCTCTCCCTGCTGGTAAACTAGAAGGTGTAGACGGCATTTCCTCAGCTATAGACGAGCAGCGACAGGCACTGATACCTGTTTTTAAGTAATTCAGCTATAGAATACCCCCCCCCCCCC
>SSNR01000043.1:3221775-3282281 GCA_006937965.1 Callopanchax toddi | reverse complement strand
CCCCCCCCCCCCCCCCCCCCCCCCCCGCCCCCCCAACCAGGTCTCCTCTAGTCACACCATCCCACGTGCGCAATTTGCAGCTGATTTTCAAAAAAAATATTTATTTGAATCTTTTCAAAGTAAATTACAAGTTATTTTCTGGCTCTCGTGTGCACACTGGCGCGTGCAGACGGAACACAAAGGGGAAATAAGAGGAAATGAGCAGGGGTGAAAGTATTTAAAGTTAAAAGCTGCTGTGAAGAGAAGTCACACAACTTTATAAAGAGATAAAGACTGTTATATTTCCAAGGATTTTCGTAAAGGGGGGGGTGAACTCTTTATAGACTACATTATTAACAGTGCAGGTGGATTTTCAAAGTGTGGAGATGGAATCGGGCATCAGATTGTATTTTGCAAACAGTGAGTCAATAAATAACATTTATTAAACATTTAAAATCTAATTATTAGCCTTTATTTTCCTATTAGTTGTGTTAAAATGTCAGTCAGGACTGATGACAGGAAATCTCGTTGTGTGTTTCCCCAATAAGTAAACATAAGGAACTAAAAATCAATAAATTTTTTGCATTTCTTATTAAATAATTAATTTTATCAAAATATTCCAAGTTCAAGCTCGTTTTTCTCTCTCCAGTTTCTGGCTGTTTGGTCGTTTTAATGGTGTTCTATTCGACTGTGTGAGACAGAACTAGTGTGCAGTGTTTGCTCATCCCACAGGAGGAGTTTGGTGTCCGGCTCTGCCTGTGTTTGGGGTGGATAGGGCAGCACAGCCAGGTGCAATGGGAGCGCCCTCTTATGTTCAGCCTGACCGCTGGGATCAAGCGGCGCATCAACTGCTTCACAGCAAGCCAAGCGCCTGCGGACCCACTGCTCTGTGCAGCACTCTCCCTCCTAATATTATACAGGATTTTAAAAAATAAATAGTAGAAATTATGCGCAGAAAACGTTATTAAGACAGGGATTGGCATCATGGACGGAGAGACGCAGGGAATCCAAATATTTTCTAATAAACTTTGAAATTTATTCATTTTAAAAATGCATAGATTATCTCCTGAATATTTTATAATTAAATGAGAAAAAACAAATTTTTTTGTGATAAAAAACAAACGTGAGTCACAGATCAAACGTGAACTTAACCCTTAATTTCAGGACGTTCTGCGGAAATTAAATGTTGCATTAATTAAAATAAAAAAAACATTTGATTTGATTTTAAAAATGATTTTCAGGGAGTCAAATAAAAAGGAAGAAGCTTTTTCGATGTTTATTTTCCACCTTGAGCCCGTCTCTTGTGGACATAGGGACACATCGGCTTTTTTTGATATTTTTCTTCGTGTTTTATTTGATTTTTATAAACCTAAGTATCTCAGTCCTCTTTGTGTGTTTTTTGTTTGTTTGTCCTCACGCTTTTTTAAATCCTCGAGTCGTGTTTACTTCACGGAAAATGCGTGTGAATGGATGCAGCTCAGTGTGGTAAATATTTTGTTTGGTCAAATAAAATGTAAGGGGCTTTCCGTTGTTTTTTGCAGCTTCTTTGTTATTAGCTTTGCAGGATTCTTCCACGTGTTACATCACTCGGCTGTTGTTTCTTTAAATCATTTTGGGGGAGTTTGTTAGATTTAGAACATCCTCATCCTTACAGTAAAATCCACCCTCAGTGTTTTGGATCGTTTTTACTGCTGGGTAGATTTTTAAACGTGTGATAATGTGACGTGTTATTTTGGAGTGAAATGACGTGTTTGTTTAGATTTTATGATCTGTATTCATTTTATGATGTCATTGTTGTGCGTTAATGTTGTTTGTTTGTTTATTGATCGAACAAAATGCTGCTGACATGAAATGCTCATGTTTAACTGATCTTGCAAAAATAAAGATGGATCACCTGGATGTTTGTCTCTCTTTTTCTCAAATTGAAATGTGTTTTAAAATAAAAATGTGAGCTAATTTTAATAAATTATGAATGCCAAACTCAAAGGGGCTATTCTATTTAGGAATGTAACTTGAATGATGAAAATAGAACGAAAACAAAACAACAACATTAAATATCAGGACTTTTTTTGTGTGTGACGTTTTGAGTTTTGGATCAGAATAAATGACGTGCGGCCGTCTGGTCAGTCTGCCTCATTTCCATGAGAAACAAGAAGGATATCAGTTCCTCTCATCCATTCACTCGTCCTGCCACAGCTACCTTATTAATGAGCCTATGCATTATTCAAAAAACTGTTTTGACATCTGAAATTTTAGGGGGTAAAAAAAAGTAATCGTGTTAACCCAGTAATTATTCCCGTCAATATTCGGATATAGTGCCGAAGATGCCCGATGTTTGTGACGTCTTTACCTGACGGTGGTTATTTGTTTCTGACCACAACGATTAACTTGGATCAAAAATCACACGAAAGATTCTGAGAGAGAGAGAGAGAGAGAGAGAGAGAGAGAGAGAGAGAGAGAGAGAGAGAGAGAGAGGAGGAGGCAGCGTTTCTGCCTCCGTCTGTCCGTTTTTTAAGCGTGCGCGTGCATGCAGGGTTTGGTGAATTCACGAGTGTAAATTTATGTGTGTAAGTTTATTGTCAGGTTATTATAAGGACAATTAATCTTCGTCTAATATAATAAAAAAGTTACAATATTATTGTTATTATTAGTATAGTAATAGTAGTAGTAGTAGTAGTAGTAGTAGTAATAGTACAAAACACAAAAATCACAGCAAATTTTCAAAATAGTCTGATCACACAGTTTCAGGTCCAAATCAAGACATTATTGTAAACAAAAATTATAAATCAGAAAAATAGTTCAAATACATCTTTTTAAAATAGTGATGTATATCCTATATATCTAACTACACCCCCCTGAGAATGCTGTTAAAATGTTTTGTTTCTTTTCGGTGCAGCTTTAGGAGTTCACCTGCGGCTACTGTCAGATCTCAATATCTTGCAGGTATAAATTCACAACAAACAGCCAAATAAACTGAGCAAACCCCTCAAATAAATAGTGATTAATTAAAAGATGAAAGCCAGGTTTGCATTTAAGATGGAATTTTACAAGAATTTAGCAGACTTTATGCTGAATAACTGATGTTTAAATCATCCAGAAGCTCATACAGGGTGTGTGAGCTGAAGAAGGCAACGAGCAGAGAACAGGCCTGCACATCATGTCGGTGATATGGTGAATAATGGAGAAATCCAGAAAGCTGCTGTCACAGACTCCGGGTGAGAGATAGGCGGGACTCGTGGGGTTTTACACGCTTTACAGAGGCTCACTGAAACAGAGGGATCCCAAATCAGAGCCATATGACTACTTCAGGCAATAGCTACACACTCACTGGTGGTGAACCTATCCAAACACAGCAAAGGGGGGAAATCACAGATCCCTACAAAGCCAAGCCTCTTTTAATGCCACTTTGTGCTCGCTGCGTTTGCACTTAAACGTAACAAACTTACACAGTTATTTTCCCTGATGTCAAGAGGAGCTTCTAAAAGAACCACGATGAGATGAAAGGTGACAGGTGGAAGAAACGCAGAAGGCAAGTACAGATCTAAGATTTACCCCAAGGGTTTAAATCCAAATCTTACCACCTCGGGATTGTTTGGGGCAAACAAGACGGCAATGGTTTCAGGGTTTTGACCTCTGATAAATCACATCCAAAACAAACTGCAAAATAAACATAATTAGAGGATGTGATCATTTGAAACGGAATCAAAAAACTGAGATCAAAGCTAAATAGAAACATTTTAAATGAAGACAATGAGTTAGAAACAATTATCAGCTTTTTTTCTGTTGCCTTATTCAGTGTTTAGCATCATGCAGTAGGTTTCTATTCACATAAGCAAGAGAAAGACAAACACAACAGCATTTAAAAAAAAATCTCCTATTTGAAGCATTTAGAGATGAAACCTTTGAAATGACGAAGGCTTTAAAATACATGACTGTAAACGTTTAAACCCCCTGAGCTCTGAAACTCTAAACTCTGTCCGGTAACCTCACTGATATTTACCGTGAATTAAAAGGGCAAAGGTCACAGAGCTTTCCCTGTCCATCAAGCACTTTAGGCTCCATGCATAAAAAACCTCAGCAGAGGTGAGCCCCCCCACAAAGCCTTTAGGTGTTCCCAGAGCCAATAAAACCCAAAGGCTAGAAGAGTTGTTTTCTTTTCTTAGTTGTCAGCTTGTTAAAGAAGTTAACGGTAATGGTGTTTACTTTTGCATGACAGGTACAGCACTGACGGCTGAGCGAAGATCATACAACCAGAGGTCTGTCCAGTCCATAAAGAGCTATATTTATACTGGTGGTTCCATACATTGATGCATAAACAGAAACCGAAGTCAAAGATGCCTCATTAAAACAGTCTTTAAGTAGAAACACACCTTAATGAGCTGAGCTGTTCAAGGTGAGCTATAGAGGTTTTGCATTTAAAGGGAAAATACTCAAAAATAGCACAATGTACCCTGAAACAGAGAGGATGACATCATTTTGAGTGACATCATGTTAAAGGAAATGAATAAAAGTCAAGCTATCCACCAAATCTAAAGTCTTTAAACAAGTTGTTACAGGAAAGAACAAATCAAGATGAAAAACTTTTTTTTAATTCCAAAAGGTCTCACCATCCTCTGGGTCAAACGGCCAGCAGTGATTTGATATTCTTCTCTGACAGCTGACAGGATCAGATATGTGCATTAAATCACGAGCACATTAGTTCACGTCACGACAGCTGGAAGGAACCCTGAACATCTCAGGTTAGTTCCTTTTGCATTTTAACTAGTTTCATAATTAAAACCGCAGCACAAAAAGAGAGGAGTCAGCAATTTTTGAAAAGTTTTTTTTCTGAAGAAGTAAGATTTCCTATCGAGTTTGTCTTCTGAAAGTCTTAAATATTAACAAACAACTCTTTTGAACAATTTATTTTCTTTGATTAATGTCTAGTTTTAATTGAGAGTACATGACGAGGTTTATCCAAACCCTGAAATGATTCACTATGATTTGTGTATTTTATAGGAATTCCTCTTTGAGCTGCAGTGTTTAAAGGTTGGATGGAATTCGATGAGTGCTCACATCTTTTGTATTCGCCACTAAATTCAACAAGATTGACAGCAAAGATAAAGACAACCCTCTGTATTATATTGCAGTTCAGATTTCATTAGTGAAACCTTAATAGTAAACTTGCATTTATTTTTACTGAGTGCTTAAATATGCATCATTTACAAAAACACATTAAATCTACTGCACACATTGAGAACGGCAAGTTATGAGATGTGTGTTGGCAGTGCGGGAGTGTTTACGTCCACATGAGGTTTATAAAAACAGCAACAGTTTTAAATGGTATTTTGCTTCTTTTTGATGTTATATTTTTGAATTTGTGCTGCTACATAAAGAAAAAGGCAAAAGGAAACTAGCTTGAACATGTTCTATTTAGAATTGTAGATGTATTGCATTGGCCCTGCTGTCCAATTACATATATCTTTCATGTATGAAATCATGCATGTCTTTTTTTTTCTAAAACGGAGAGGGCTGACACAAAAGGAGCAACCGTGGCTGTAGAGAAACAGTGTGCAGCCCAGATGAAAAATAAGGTCAAGTGTCGACGCCCCGGAGCCCTGAGAGAGGAGCACAGCTCCTTCAGCAGGCAGAACCTCCTCTTAACTCCTTATTCAGCTCTGTTATTGTTGCCCTGTCGGTGCGTCAGCTGACCCTTTGGGTCCTAATTCAGACTTCATTGAAAATACTTTCCAGATCATGTCCTTAATTAGTTCCATATTGGCAATTGTTGTTTTACAAACTAAAATATATTTAAAATGATAAAAGAAAGAAGCAATCTTTATCTATTTGACCTGTTTTTGCTTATTTTACCATCAAAATAATGAATCATCATCAAAACTGAGACAAATCTATTTAGATTTTTAAATATTTTTAATGAATCTTCTACTGTTTTATTTATTATTTTTTTGATTAATCATTTTGTTCATAAGTACACAACTCCCTAAATAATTTTGATTACTCTTTGACTTATTTTCAGGGTGAAAAATGTTCTTTTGCATTAAATTATTGACTCTTTTAGCTCAAGTTGTTCAAGTTTGTATAAATAAATAAAGGAGGGTTCATCCTTCAATAAGTCTGATGTTGAGTTTTGAGGTTTTAATAAAATTATTTCTAATTTGCATCCATAGCAGACTGTAACAGTCTTGCCTTTATGGAGGCATGAATTTCCCTTCAATGACAGCGTTTTTTCACGGCACCTGAGCCCAAAAAGTTTTACAAAATATTTTCTAAACCTGGTAACTCACAGCGTCTCTCTTCTGTCTGACACACACCACATTACACCAAATAAAATAAAAAAATAAAGCGGAATTTAATCCTGAGACTTTGTTTTTTACAAAGTCAACTAGACTTCTTTTTTGTTTCTTGAAAATGTTTCACCTCTCATCCAAAAGGCGTCTTCAGTTCTGATCATGAGTTGTAAGTTTCAGGTTTATAATGACATTATAGAGAGCCACAGAAAATTCAGCTTTTTGGATGAAAGGATTAAACGTCTTCAAGAAACTGGATAAAACCAGTTGCCTTTTTGAAGGCCACCCAGGAAAACTGAGAATCTACACCAACAGAGTAAATGAAGCTGTGATGATGATAAATGTAGATGTTCCCATAAGTGTCTGAATGACAGAGTGTTGCTTTTAACAGATGAACTAAGTCATTAAACGATGTATCCTGTGTCTGAAAAGAGCCAAATAAGCCGTTTCTGCATGTAATCCAACAGGTCACCAAATCAAGGCTGAACTGCATGGTGATGAGCCAAATCCTAACCCTGAAGAATCCAAGACGAGCACAAATTAACCAAACAGCTCCAACAAATTCACAGCCTCTAATCTGATAGGAACAGAGAATGAAAGCAGGGCAGTTTATCGGTTTTTCCTTCACACCAAATCTAAAAGCAAACTGACCGTGTGAGGGACCAGTTAGCTTCAAAGCCCTGAAAATGTTAGAGCTCAGGTTTTAGTCAGCAGGAGTAAAGGGGGGGGGGGTCTTTAAGCCTTACCTGATGGGGTTTTCGGTTTGACTTCCCAACACGCGGAGGCCTCTCTGACTGCGTTTCCTTTTCAAGTGTCCGTTTGATGTCAGCATGCAGAAAGGTCACGCCCTCTCAGTCTCTGCAGGTTTGCTGGAGCGATGGCGAATGGCCAGCGACTATTGCTAATTGTCAGACTTTTTTTTTCTTTGTGTGCACAAAAACAATAAAGGACGTAAAGCTATTGATCCAGTGCCTGGGCACCTGAAGACGTTTTGGTGAGATATTCCTAGAATTCCAGGTATTTCCAGGATTTCCAAAGCTATATGTTCTGGGATTTAGGGACTCCCGGGTCACAATAACGACAAAATCACGAGGATGCCATCACCTAGAAGGAAAAACAAAAGAAAAAACAATTTAGAAACGTGTTTTAAACACGGTTGGAAATCATTACAACAACAAAAAAAGTTCCATCTATCAGGAGCCCCATGACTTCTGAACCTCATCCTGGAAACATGGGCACATAATAACTGTCTTTGAGGAGAAGCAAACCAGAACAGTATGATTTCCATCAAGACTTCAAAATTAATCATCTGTTTTCAGAGCCAACAAAATTAATCTATAATTATTTGTATGCTACCACTGCTGGACAGCCTTGTATGATTTCAAGATTACATTTAATGGCAAATGAACTGCTGTGAGTAATTTCTCTTCTCATACCACTGAAGATTTTTCAAATGAGAGAAAAAAAACCCGCAAAAGATTTGCAGAGAAACTTAATTTCCCTGTAACTGGAACAAGACATATTCCTGTAATAGTGTATATAATTGCCTGTTCTGCAGAGGATCTCCAGTATTTGACAACAAAGTCTCATAGACAATACTTATTTATTCAACTGCCAATTCTAGCAATAAAAAGAGGGGAAAAAAGTGTTTTTGAAAAAGACTTTGAATTCCATGAGGACGGGTTTGTGAGGCTGGGTAAATATGCTTGTCATATGTTCCAATAAATCCACAGTGACAGAGATTTAGTTTGGGAATACAGGCAGAAACGGCGGACAGCTTGTGATAAGTGAATAGCTCTTTTGACGCCACATACATTTGGAAAAAAGAAGTGGAATTTTTTTTCTACCTCTGTGGTTAGACTGGAGGTAAAGCCCGTGTTTAATTGTTCCCAAGAGTTCTTAGAGTGGTGCTGATAAGGAGCTCTGGGAGTAACATTTAAAACTGTAACAAAAATACCTAAAGTCTCAGCGGTCACAGGTTTGATAAAGTGACAACGGAGGATCTGGAGACCAATAAAGAAGAATGAGAGAATAAAGATACTTTGAAATCAGTTTGTTGTCCACTCAGCTTTTCTGAATCAACTTGGTTCCACTTGAAGCATCAATTTGAATGATGCTCCATTTAAACCGTCTTAAATGAACAGAATACAGTGTATCACTTGTTAATCAATACCTAAATTATTTTTATGACAGGGTTTTGTCAGCAGTTCCAGCCGGCAGAACGCAGCGCTGTTAATTTGTCATCCCTCTCTTACACTTCATCCGAGGCCACAACTTCCCGGTTCGTGGAGGCGACCTGTGGGAGTGTGTGTCGGATCAATAGCCCACCCACAGCAGAGCCGCGGGCGATCCCTGACCTGGGCTATTGATTAGGCCTTGCTCAGCTGCCAATAGCAATGTGCTGGATGTGACACTAGGCTAAAATGGGAGCTGAGGAAGGGGGATTGTGAATTGCCAGTGGCAGCCCCACAGCACACCACAGATAAAAGTCAATTCCACTTAACCAAATCACTGACAACTAAATAGTTAGCAGATACAAGAATGCACCGAGTCTGTGATGGCGGCGGCTCGATGGCTTCAGGGATTTCTTTGCCTGCGACCCATGTCAAAGAGCACCAACGACCAGAGGAGGGACACAGTTAGGCGTGTTTGTTTGTCCTTTAATGTGGTCACTGTCCATGTTCCATCAATACATCAGGACCACGTTCATTCAAACGCACTCTAAAGACTCAACATTCATCAGGTGTTTAACACTGATTTGTGTTTGCTGACATTTATAGAGTAAATGTCAATTTATTGGAAAATAGAGTAATTTGAAAGACTTTTTTAAATATCTTAATGCCTTGAATTTACAAGACAGAGAATTGTGTTTATGCTGCTTAATATTTGTGTTCATAATAACCTAATTTAACAAATTATTAGACTTTTATTTGCTTTACAGTTGAGTTTCCTGAGCTGGCACATATTGATGTAAAGCAGTTCCACTGGAATTGTCAGACTCCTTTCGATCCATTTTGCTTCCAGTCATTACTAGCCAATATTAGAGTAGTTTACATGTCACTTTACCGGTACTTTGCCTCATGAATGTAATTCTGTGGCCACTGCCTTGGCGTGCGTTCAGCACCTATCTATGACTCTATATCTCTCCCAGTAATTGCTGAGTGACAGAAAGGCAATACGGACCACTTCATTATAAGACAGCTAGACTAACTGGACAGTGACCTCTTGGCTCGAGGTCACCCTGGCCAGACTGACCTTATCTGCCCAGGTCGTCAGGGGTCACTCACCCGGAATCTGTGAGGACTTTACCACAGTAGCCGTGAGTGTTGTACAACAAGGTCGCCTGACCCAGGTGAACTGTTCCTATCAGGTATTGATCGAGGTTTGTCTGCTTCAGCTGCTGCTGGACTAATCTCCCAACACCAGGGTCTCAGGGGCGGAGACTTCTGTATAAAGTTAAGTATTGGAAGTAAGAGGAGTGATGGTGCAGTCCGGTCTACAACAAGAGTGTGGTTTGGGAATTTAAAAAAACAAGAAGTACACTCTTAAAAAATTCTGTAAATTAACGGCAGAATTCTAGCAGTAACATACCGTTTTTCCAAATTACAGTAGAATAATGTTAAATCAGATGTTTTTTCTGTTAAATGACGGTGGCTGGAAAATTACGGCCAAAAACAGTATACTACAGTATTTCCTTTGGAGCACATGCTTTTTAGGCATTCTCAACTTTGACCATCAGCATTCATCCTCCAGTTTTAAAGCTTCTAAGGGTAAGTGTATCACTCTTGAGCATGTAAATTGTGGTTTTGTTTTGTATAAAGTCAATATTTAGACCACCAGACACTGCTGTTATGTTATTTGTCATAGTTTAGCCTATAGCCTATAGCCTCATATCTGCAGCCAGGTAAACAATGTAGCTTTTAACGTTTTTTTTAAAGCCTCTTAACAAGTTAAAACTTTAGCCAACCCTATCGTTTGGTCCGAACGGTCGGTTTATTTTGTCTAGTTGCTGCCAAAGGAGCATCAACAAAGTACTGAGCAAAGGCTGTGAATACTTGGGTTCATTTGATTTCTAAGTCATTTTTATTTTCAATAAATTTGTCAAAAACACAACCTTTTGTTGTCATTTTGTGATGTTTTTTGTAGAAATCCTTTGAAAAAACAAGTTTAATCCATTTTGAAATGAGGCTGGAACATAACAAAATGTGGAAAAAGTGATATAATGTGAATACTTTCAGGATGTAGATAAAGAACCTCTTTAATGTTACAGGTACTTGCTGCTTTGACAGTGACACACTGTTTTTATCCTGTAAGTTTTTCTGATATTACTTGTTCTTCTTTTTTAGGCGCTTCATTGGGATCAACCCAGAAAGAGCACAAAATCCTGCCATGGAAGGTGGTGTCCAAAAAGACAGGGAAGGACGTCCAAAAGAAACTGCAGACAGTGAATGCACATGTCTCTACCCTGATAAAAAAAATCTTATGGACTTTGAGTGGCACTTCATACAGGTTAGTTGTTGTTTATATATATATATATTTTTTATTTTTTTTTCTAGATTTACCATAAATGACTCATATTCTAATTATACTGTCCTCTCCATTCTTTCTCCATTCTGGACGGCTCCCTCATCTACACCAAAAACAGTGATTGACCCTCCTGTTCACATCTCTTGTTTTTGACTATTTAAAGCTCTGTTCAGGACAGTTAAGATTTTCATGTTCAAGCATGCAGTCATGTTTAAATGTTATTTTGGGGCTTATTTTTCTCCAATAATTCAACAAAGCATTTGTATTTTCTTTGAAAAGGTTTTTGGGGATCTTAGGTTTGTAGAAAGATAATGTAAAAGACTACAACATGTAATTCTTTGCTTTTTATATCACTGTCATTGCAACTACATTGTCACAGCTGCCCTCGGGCACACTGGCAGAGGCGGGGGTGCCATGCACTGGCGCCCTCCAAGTCCCTCTGACCACCACCAGTAGGCAAGGTGGGTGAAGTGTCTTGCTCAAGGACACAACGACAAAACCCAGCTGGAGCTGGGGATCGATCCAGCGACCCTCTGGTTGCCACTCTACCAACTGAGCTAAGCCACCCCATTTTAGATGTTGTAAGAGTTTAACTGAATTTGTTGCAGAAATGTACTTATAAAGTAAATATGGTATTTAAACTCAATATAAATATTCTGGCTGGAACAGACAACAGTATGTTACTGTATATTTATTTTCAATACAGTATTTACTTTAATGGTAAAATACTTTATGTACTTTTACAGTAAGGTGCTGTTAAAACAGTTTACAGAATCTGTACTGTAAAATAACAGTAGCTGCCAGTATATTACTGTTATTTTACGGTATCAATACCGCATTTACTTTTACAGTAAACTACTGTAAAAATAAGTTACAGTAGTACTGTGAAAAAACAGTATTTTACTGTTATTTTACAGTATCAATACCGCATTTACTTTTATAGTAAACTACTGTAAAAATAAGTTACAGTATGTGTACCGTGAAAAAACTGTAAAATACTGGCAGCTGCAGCTGCCAGTATTTTACTGTTTTTTTACCTGCAGCTGCCAGTATTTTACTGTTTTTTACAGGCTTTTTTTCTAAGAGAGTAGAGGAACAGGGAGAGTTAACAGCAGAACAGGGCCTGTGGTCACTCTTAGATAAAATTAAAACCAAAACAAAACATTTTCTTAGTAGATAAAACTTAGTGCATGAAGATTTAATTGCATACTCACATGAAAGTTACTGTACTACAGTGGTTCCCAAACTACTGGTGTCTAAAATATATAGAAATTACTAAAAAGCTATTTAACAAAGATCCTTGTCCATCATTAGACACTGTTTTCATCTGTTTTTAACAGGTAGGTTAAATTTGGCACCAGCAATCATTTATGAAGTAGATTTCACTTTTACAGAATCATACAATACATGATTTATAAATGAATCTTTTATATATCTTGATCCCCACATATCTTTAAAGTGTTCAGGATTTAATGCGGTTGATGATCGTTGCTCAAGATTTTTAAATGGAGAAATCAGTCATTCCTCAAATTACTCTTCTAATCGAGGGTCAAGCCCTGTTGAAAGACAAATTTCTATAACTGATTTTTGGTGTCAGACAAATAAAGTTCTATTCTATTCTAAATAAAAATATAATAACCCAACACCAGTGGTTGGTGGCGTTTCATCCATCCGGCTGTCTCTTTGTGATACTAAACAGGGATACAAACATATCAGATTGTTAGTCGGTAACTTTGTGTGCATTTGTGTGTGTTTGTGCCAGCTGATGTCTGTGCGAGACCCTTTATGTACATATTAAAGCATCTCTGTTGCTCGTTAGCTCTCGTCTCTCTGCAGCCGCTTGCCACCGTACATATTAAATCACATTAATGGCAGATGAGCTCTTGCACTGGAGAGACAGGCGTCTGTTTGAAACTGCATTTTATTACACTTTGTTCCGTTTAATCAAAAAAAATGCCATGTGAAAAGATAACCCGGTTTTAAAAATCCCAGATAAACAGCAACGATTGCATCTTTAAATAATAAATGATGCTCTGCCTCTTACAGGCGGGAATATGACTGAAAATAATTGAAGACAACAATGTCCTATAAGAGCACCGCTCGAGCAGTGCTGATTCAGAAACCCCCATAACTTCAAACATTCAGTCATAAAGTATAGATAATCCCTAAAAGAAAGGCGTGCACGGCTGTTTACAATTTCTTTCTAATTAAGACTACAGGATGGAGTCTACTTTGTTAAAGTTGATATGTGTTTGCTTGACTTCTCCCCTAAAAAAAATGGCACCACTGGCAAATTAGGCGCGGAATACAAAACGAAACAAACAACAATCTAATATGATCTGCAGTCACGGAATAAATATTTCACCATCTGTCTACATTTGACACACTTTTACTTGGGAACAAAGAATTCTGGAACAACAAATTGCTTCAACTCGGTCGTGAGACAGTCACCTTTAATGACCTGCATTAATTCACTGCGTGACCGTGGGTGTAATCTGTCCTCAATTTGTTTTCGTTTTTTTAAGGACACATTGTTACTACAATTTTTAGTCACCCAAAAAAAAAATTCCTGTCGACTGTTAAGAAAGGGGGCACACCAAAACAGACCACGAGCGCAGCAAACAAAATTCCAGAAAGAGTTAAATCTGGATAACGAGCCGAGTTTGAGGATGTCCACAGAAACGATGCAGTGACATTTGATTACTATAGTTTTTCCAACTCTCATTAGACTGTACACAAAACCAGAAGGAAAGATGGCTCCTAGATCAACAGTGTTTTCTTCTATAAGCCCCCCAAAAAATATGGAAGAAAATTCAAGAGTCTGGAAAATCAAGTGAGCACTGTGCTGATGAAAGTGAAGTTTTCCACGTCTTCTCATCTTTTTTTTTCTTTTATGAAAAAGCTAGCAGTGTGCTGTGTGTCTAAGAGGGATAAGGTAGTGCTTGATGATTAATCACTGGACATAATAAAGCTTCACACCATGAGCGGACAGTCCAGCTGATTCTGTGATATGATTGGGGCCGATTAGAAAAGAGAAATAATCATTCCTTACAGTGCATTCATGGAACACCTTAATGACATCTTCTGATTGGACCTCATGGAGAAGATAATAAAGGCTGTCTTTGGAGTGCGTTCTTAGATTATTTCTTTAACTTCATGAAATGGGGGGCCTGGATGCTGCTGATTTGAGGATTAAGATAAGATGACCTTTCACATTATGCTGCAATGTATAAAAAATGAAGTTTACAGTTTTTTTATTATTATGTTGGAGCTTATCAATGATTGGAGCTTCTGTGAAGCCCCTTTGAACAACACAAAGGTTTTTGTAGGCTGGTATACAACAGGCCTCTGCCCCCGAGTGTGGGATTACTTTAACTGTGTGTGTGTGTGTGTAGAAAAGGGTGTGGTGTGGACAAGCATGGTTGCTTTTTTCAACTATACAGGAGTACTAATCCAGCATAAATGTAAAGCTATATTCTATTTTTTTTATCATAATGGATAAAATTCATATAATGAAGTCAGTACATGGAAAACATTTTATTCCTCATTAACAAGTCAGGTGCAGATTTTATTTTGACACTTTTCCACAACGTTCTTCTCGTAATGCTGATGTTGGATCTCAGCATCTAAGAGTTTGCTGAAAAAATATAATAATAATTTTAAAAAAACTGGCGCTGGAAGGCAAAGAGTCACTTGTTTCAAATGCAAACCAGCATGTTTAAAACATTTTCTTGGATCAAGTGAAACCAGAGGAGTAGCTCGCATGTCAGTTACAAACACTGTCACTTGTTTCAATCACAAAACAAACCCAATGATGTTTGAAACAAGTCAAATGATCCCACCCTCAGGCCACGTTTGGGTTTTTTTTTTTTTTGCTTTTTTTTTTTCCCAAGAACATAATTCTGATAAATTTTGCACAACCGTGTGCACTTTGATAGTGAATGACACTTTTGGATCGTTAATCTTCAGCAGAATCAAACTTTCTACAGTGTTGGGGTGGAGAGCTATAGGCTTTAACTGGCATCCGACTACAGTGGTCAACATCTCGGGGCTCTTTTGATGTGGGAGGCATTGCTTACCCCTATAACTTACAGCCCGGCTCTGCAGGGACTTATTTTTATAACCTCCATTATTCTCCATCATAAATATTCAAATCCAGATCTTAAAGCCAAAGCTTAGTGAGAAGAAAAGCCAAAAACAACATGCAGCTCTTCAGCTTCCTCCAGCTCTCACTCTTCTATAGAAAATCATTATGAAGATTAATACTGAAATCAAACAGAATGCTGAGACAAGACTGCAGGACTCGGGGAAAAATAATGCACTCATATGAAAGACTCCGAATGAGATTTCTGGTCAAACGTCTCCCGCTTTTTATTTTTGTTGTTTGTTCTTTATTTGTTTGAGCATTTTGACAGATTCTGCATTTCCTTCTATTTGGTTGTGAATTAATATTTTCGGCTTGAATATTAATCCCGATTCAGTGGATTAGTTTGCTATTGTCCCTGATGTGCTGAGCCCCAAATAAAGGCGCCGACATGGAGAGGAAATCTATACCTCTCTGCCCTGCAAACAAAGACCTGTGCACCCAGAGATAACACATGTCCCTGAAACACGGACCCCCCTGCTCTACCACAGATCCTCCATCTCACTCTTCTCTCACCTTCAACTGCTCTCCTTCCTTCCACTACTCCCTTCCTCCTTTCCTCCCTCTCTCCTTCAGATTAAAAAAAAGTTTGCCATGGTAGATTTGCAAGGCAATTGTGCCCTTAAACAGTGCCTCTTCCTCAGCTTATACCATGCATTTTCCAGAGTTTATCAAAGAATACAATGGGGTTATGCTTTCACCATTACTCTCCAGGCAAGAACAGTAATTTAAATGCACCAGTACTACTGAGGCAGGGTGCAGCCCTGCTGTCTCACTGCAGAACAGAGAGAGATGAAAATGCGTTACAGAAAAACGCACTGCATTACTTTGTTGACCTTTCCTGTTCTCATAGTTTACAAACAGCTGTGAAGCTCCTTCCTCTGGGCTCTTTGTACATCAGAGACTGGGACTGATGGAGGCACGCCATGCTTAAATGAAGGGCTTTTTCTAACTTGCCTCCATTGTGGCGCACAACAACAAAATGGAACAAACACATATTCACTACATTCTGCCACCAAAGCAGCTGGGGAAAAAAAAAAAAACAAAAACGGGAAAAAAAATACTCACGGAGACAGACATGGCGTCCTTCATGTAAGTTTATTTTCTAACAAACAGTGTGTTCAGCAAAAAATAAAACTCAAAAACACACATAAGACTGCAGATTTCAATTTAGTTTATTAGATGAAAAAAATCTTTCTAGCAGATTTTTCTCACTGATAGACCAAAGGCTTGATGAACCCAAATCTATAAGTGACAGTTCATCTCAGAACTGCACATAACAGCCAGCTCTTAGAGTGGAATGTCTGCACACTCAAAACATACATGTGTGTGTGTTCTGTCATGGTATTGTGAAAGCAAATATGAACACTGAGTTCTGTGTTTTGAACAAAGTTTTAGCATTTCTGCTCTGAGGCTGTCTGGTTAAAACTAACAGTAACTGAGAGGATGAAGATACGGAAAATTATGGGGACAAGTTTTCATGGCATAAAGAAGAAAAACAAAGGAACTGCATGGAAAAGCTGGATGACAAACGGAGATGAAACATGCAGGAGTCCAGGAGACAGGGACAGGATCAGCCTGCAGACCTGGCCAGCCTGATGAGAACAGGCAGCCATAGTGATGTCATTATGCTGTTAATCAATCCACTGATGTCTGCGTGTCTGGGTGGGCAAATACTCACAGTCTAGAAGGGGTTAATGGGAAATCAATGAGAAGGATGTGCTTATGAGCAGAACATGGGGGAAAAGTGTGTGGGGGGGGGAGTGGGGGGTAGGAACAGCGTTTCCTGTGATAGCAGAACTCTTCGCAGATGTTATCTGTCATTCAGCTGAACACTCGGGTGACCAGGTGTTTAAGCTCGACATGGCGGAGTGGGGTACACGTGTTAGAGGGAGATCAATACGTGCATGGTCAGATTTATCACCGAACGCGCTGATGTCTTTGCAAGAGAAACAAAGACTTGTGATGTGCATGGAAAAAGTATGCATGTATAAAAAAAAAAGATCAAGAAAATAGACGATGCTTTCTCAGGGATCTGACTCTTCTGTTTGACCTGCATCTGCAAGATATCCTCACGTCCATTAGAGAAAACAAAGAGGAGCGCTGATTTAGATGGAAAGGTAAAATAAATCCAGCAGAAATTAGCCAGGGTAGTTCTCTGAAGGCCTGAGGGCATTTGGAGAGGTGGGTGTGGGGTTGGAAAAGGGGGAACCGAGACCAGGTCCCAGTGCAGTGAGGCTCTTTGTAGTTTTAGCATTCTGAAGTAGCCAGAGGCTTACTGATCTAACCCCAACCACTCAGAGAGCCTGTTTGGGGAAATTACACCACAGCGTAATAATTAATCAAGTAAACACTGAACTGCTTTGATTTGGATTACATTAACATATTATCAATAATGCATTAATCAAATACAAATAAACACCTCTGCATAATGGTGTGTTTAAATAACTGAAATTTCACTGTAAACTAGTAAAAGCTCATCTTCTTCAGGTGATGAGAAAACCCACTGCAGACTTGAGCACAAGAGTTTTTTGTGGTTTTGAAAGCATCATCTCTTGGCACTTAAACTGCCTGTGTTCATCAGCTTCCTTTTTCATCACAGCATCATTCGTTTCGAGCCTGTACCAGGAGGCAAAAAATTATGAAGTCATTTATTTATTCTTAACAAAGACAGAATGCGTCAGGCAGAATAAATAAACACTGATGAGGCACTGAAAACACAATGCCCATAATTTGTGCAAAGCTACTCCAGGTTTGATTCCAAAAGTAGCAAAGTAGATTGAGGAAAGGAGTTAGAGTCACTTTTATCATTTGCAGGGGAGTCGAATCAGCTCCGCTTTTGTGTTTTCACTTAAATGCATGTTCTGTTTCTCTCAGATAAGTTGTGTTGTTTAAAAGCATCCGTTCTTGCCTAACGCTTTGTTCACCGGGGGAACTTCATGCCCAGGGATTTTCTAAACACAATTCATCAAAGTGGAAAGTTGGTCTTTTTTTTTCTGGATTCCTAATCCTTTTTGCTGCAGATGAGAGATTTGCTGTTCAGACTCATTAAGATTAAAGCATTTTGCCGGAGTTATTTAAGAATGCAAAGTTCCATGTGAGACCTCTCAGAGTTCAGAACAGAAGAAAATCCTATTGACACGCTCGATGCACTGGGGGCTGATCTTAGCCTATATTTCTATATTTGGTGTCAGTGATTGAGTGATAGCATGTGAAATGTTTTTTTCTCTTCCTGCTCTGTCTTTGATTTAGAGCTGCAGTCACGTTTTTAAATCAGAAGCTAATGAACATGGCTTTTTGTTCTCTGTAAATAACTTTTCCTCCTCCCATAAATGTGATTTTTTTTACTTTTACGGTGACATTTTGCTTTAGTCAAAGTATTCTGTTTACAGGTTTTGGTTACTGAGTACAAACGTGCAGACAAATGAGCAGTTTCTTGAGGGAAATAATACATTATGGACTTAGGCTGTAAATCTGTGGTTAACTAGGTAGTATTTTGCTTTCTAGAATGATTTTTGGCAGCAGACGTTGGCAGAGAGAGTGCATCAGTCTTCTGGCTGGACAGACAACAGTTAATGCATTGCTTGAGGAGATGGCGATATTTTAGCAGAAAATGAAATTATCATTGGATCGGACTGAGTGTTAGTTTTCTGCCTGAGGAGTTTTAATATTAGCGTTTTTGGCTGGACATTCGGTAGTCTCTTGGCTGGGCTTTAAACCTCTTTTTGCCCAAACTTTCCGACTCCAAGTGTTGCAATCTGGTTCCATTTTAGAGCTGGCCTTGAGACTGTAACAGAGCTCTTTTCTCTCCCTCCTCAACCGCATACTTAATCCCTGTGCTTATGTCAAACTTAATTAAAGGACCTTGTACAAAAAAATAACAAGTGAGACTTGTAAGAGGTGAAAGAGAGAAGTGAGAAGCATCAGGAGGAAGAGAGGAAGGAACGCTGCTAGAAGGGTGGGAAGGTGTCAAAGGGGGAAAGGAACAACAGAGATATTCAATCTGTGAGTTCAGTTTGTAAAATTACCAAATAAAAAGCACAATCAGCACTAGAACAGGTAGAATAAATCTGCAAAGGTCAGCAGGAAAATCCACTTGAAATTCGATTATTTCCTCAGCATCATGTTGCCAAAAAGCCTGGCACATGGACATTTCCTCTCTTGTGTACAGTGACAAGTTTTCCAAATAAGAGAAGTAAAAATAAAATATAAGAGGCCAAAAATCCACATTTTCATCTCACAACCTCCAAATTCTCCTGATCTAAAAAAAATTCAAAACAGAAAATAAATAATCAGCAGGCAAAGTCAGTCACCTAGTTTGTGCATTCATGAGTGTGTGTGTTCATAAAACTATTCACTCTGAAGAGGTGGAACAGCCCGGGAGTCTGTTTAGTCTGTCAGTTTAAAACTATTACCTCAAACTCTGAAAATATGAGTTGAGCCTGTCGTGCATCGACACTGGGAGACAGCGCTGTGAAGAACAAACCTTTGAAAAGTCTAAATCAATTTTTGGGGGAGTAACATAACAAACGCTTCACCGCGGCATAGAAAAGGGGATCTCTTTTTTTTTAACACTTTGAAAAGCACATATTCATACAATCTTCATAAGGCAAAACAGAATAAATGCACTATACATGAAGTCTTTTGAAAAAGAGAGATGACAGGGAGGGAGAAAGGGAGAAGACATGAGGATGTTCGTAAGAGGAGCAGACAAAACAAACAGCAGGACCATCAGTGCTACACACACTCCTGTCCTGGTGTTGTTTTTTCCTGCACACACCTACTCGTCCACCCACCCTTTAGGCCGGTCCGCTGGCTGAAGCCTTCCCAGACCAGACATGAGTGGTCAAGCAGTGGACCGGAGAAGGGGGAGAGGTTCCCATGCCACTGCTGCTGGAACTGGCGCGCCACCCGGAGGTATTTATAGCGGGCCGGCACTAAAGGGCCAGGACAGAGGGCATGCTTGTTTTCCTTTCCATTCCCCAGGCATTTCTACCAGGCCTCACATGTGGGTGTTAAATATATATCCAAATACTGTGGGGGGGGGGGGGGGGGGGGGGGACAGGAGGCAGTGGGCTCACTTGGAGAAAGAGTGGACTCAGAGAACGAAAGAAAGAGAAAAAATGGAAAAGTGTTGCATTTTTAACTCAACTGGACTAAGACATATGGGTGGGCTCTGTTCCAACTCCAGGACCCAGCTGAGACCCAGACAAAGACCAGAGGTTAGGACCAAGCTGGGTTTTGTGTTTCTGCTGAGTCTTATAGGAGTCCAGAAAAAATAAAATAATTAAAGTAAATCTGCATGAAGGTGTTGTGGCATCCTTAACTTCTTTCATTCTCTGATGTACGTCGTTGTCTTTCTGCATGGGAATCCCAGAGTGACAATATTACTATGATGAAAACAGCCCCTATAAATATGCACCACTATGATGAATATAACAGCGATTATGGGGGCAGGCATAATTAGATCAGGAAAGAAACAGAGACTCATTGAAGTTTGCTCTGTTTTTGTGTGTTTGGGAGCTCGATCTTCTGTCTGATGTGTGAAGAATTGCCGAGCCAATTTGGGTCTCTACTAAGGGCTCTTGGGGCCTCTTCAGCGATGCTTTCTCCTGTTTTAGCTCTTATAGCTCCCACTCACAGCTCTGTAAAAGCCACCCTGGTGTCTGCTTTTTTAATGATAGTTTGACCAACAAACAATTAATATGGTTCCCCATAGATGCCTGTTAAAAATGAAATAATCAGGAGCAATAGAGTGCTCCCCAACTGGGGCCAACCAGCAGCTCCTGCTGCATTTTTTCTGGTGTTGCTTTACACATTTTACCTTCGTCAGCAGCACTCTTGCTTTTCCAGACCCAGCTTAGATCTTTAAGACCTAAGACTTTAACAACACCCCGGCCTGAGCCCTTGTCTAATTCCCAAATGTACAGAAGCCATCCCACCGACAGATTGCGTCAGAAAGATTCCACAGTCACAGCCTCTATTTTTTCATACTTGTGGGAAAATAGCAGTTCATGTTTCCTTGGATGCTTAATACATTCCTCACTCCGTCTTCAGATTGCAGGGCCCCTTAAGCATGGATATGGCCAAAGGCAGTCCAGAGGAGGTGTTTGGTTTAAAAGAGGTGTGGCTAGAAGAAAATGGAAGGGATTTTTATGTGTGTGTGTGTGTGTTTATTTAGGAGGGCGTTGCTAAGCAACTTGAACTCAAAAAGGCACTAATTACGTTTCCCTGAGCTTGATGAGTATAACAGAACTTGGACAGGAACTTTCCAGCTCATTTAACCTCTCAGAACACAGCTGGGAATTATAGATAACAGAACATCTGGAAGTCACAAAAATACTTCTCTAGCAACTGATCCAAACTCATTCAAAAGTTGCCACATCCTGCAATAAATGACATCCCAGAGCTGACACAGTGACTGTTCCAATATTTAACTTTTGTTGAAAAGAATGTTGACATCTCTGCAAGGTATCATTATAATTTGGGCTGTAAGGTCATGCATTTTAGATTTAGTAGAATTGCTTCATTAAACCTTAGAGTTAGATTTGAAGATCTACATGTCACTTCCTACAAATCCCACCTCAACACTTTGTTCTGCTTTGTGCACGTGATCACCTTCTCCATTAATAATGAACAGGAATATTTTCCAAGTATTTTTTTCAACACAAGCATTTCAAAACACAGCTTGATTCTTGCAGTGAAGCTGCAGATTGAGCTTCATGGCCACATCTAAGTTCAGTCTCATCCCAAATTCCTGACCTCAAAGTTTCAAGACAAAGGTAGTTAGTCTTGATTTATGCACGCTTCTCCTTAGGATGAAGAGAACAGGACAGCAATTAATTCTGATGCTGAAAACATTATTAATGATAATGTTTAAAACATCAAAGGCCCAGCTGAAAGAGACGCAGCATCTTCAGTCAGTCAAAGATGGAACAGATGAGCACGCTGGAGTCAGTCAAGGTGAGGCAATGGGGAAATGTAATTTGTCTCTCTAATGATTTTCATTGAGATATCCTGAGGAATCAGAATAGATTAAAACTGTAAAACTGATGTTGCATTCTTTATATAGTTGGTCTGGCCCATCAACGTGTATAACTAGACAGGATGGAACATGGAAGTTGAAACCAAAAGTAGCAGAAACGCACCCCCAGTGGCTGGCTGCAGCACATGTTTTAAGTCCCGCCCTCTCCATGTAAATAAATGAGAATGTAATAAAGACACACCTCAGATCACTTTTTCCCAGGCGATGATTCGTGTAGTCAAAAACACAGTGATTAGGTGGGATTTAAAGCCTCACTTCCTGAATGCACAGGCTTCGGTTACAGAAAAGGAACATGGCGACGCCTATAAATGTTCAACAACTTTAGAAGGTAGAGACGCTTTGTCCATTTTTAATAATGCTGATAATCCAACCACAGTATGAAGGGTAAAGCCTGTGTTGGACTCTCAGTGCTCTGGTTTTACTGTCATGGAGTGTATGGTTTGTTTTGATTTGGTAAAACTTTGTTTCTTGGTTTCATGAGTTTGCATTTAGTTCAGTTTGGGTCTTGGTTAAACTCTGGTTCTATCTTTGTATTGCATCACTTCTTATTTCATATTGTAGAAAATGTGTTATTTTGTCAGTTTTTTCTGCACACCTGGTTGCTCTTAATCATTACTGTTATCTCCCTTCTCGTTAACTGGTTTTAGTTTAATGTCAGATTTCCTTTAACTCAGGGGTTTCAAATCTTTGTCCTTGTTCTTCTATCCTGCATGTCTGGTTTTAAAGGTTTTGGATTTTTTATTAGGTTTTTCTTCCCAAATTTTTATTCTATTTAGTTTTAATTAGTTTTTACCACTTGTTTCACTTTAGTTTTTATTTGTTTCAGTTATAGTTTTAGACTTTTTTTGTAATACACATTACACATCAGGGACAAGACTGAAAAAAAGAATAGAAATTGTTGTGTGTAACAAAATCACAGAAAATCATCATGGTTTGTCAAAAAACTTAGAACAGGTGAGCTACATTTCAGGCAAGTATCAATATGGGCAAATTAACAAAAAATGTATTAACAGAATAATACCAGCTGCTATTCTGGAGAATGAACTGACCAGCAGCCGTCAGGTCGCTGTGGCCGTTGGAAGCTCTGTATTAATGGTTTTTGTGGGATTGTGTTCCACCAAATTCAGCAACCAATCACTGTTTGTGGCTCCAGGAGGCGCTGTTTAGTCTTATTGCGTCTGTACACCTTAAATTGGCATCAAAGAATAAGATGCTACGTTAAAATGTATGCTGACTTTGAGGAAGCTGTGCTGCGCGGATATTAAATAAAGTGTTTGTTCATGTTTATTGCTGACAAACATGACATTAAATGCAACAATGCAACAAAAAGCAGGGAGTTCACAAGAAGTGTTTGCTAATGTTTAAAATAAGTTTTAAAACATGCAAGGTCCGAAGTTTAAATGTTAAGAGTTATCGAAACATGAGTTACTGTTATCTTCAGTTTAATCAAAGCCACTGTGACTGCAGTAGGTCTCGTTGTACTGTGGTTTTTTCTCACTCCTATGATATACAGTATATGCTTTGCCTGGCGTTACCTTCTGATCCTAAGGTGGAGGGGGGGAGCATGCTCCTTTACCTTCTCTATGTAAGCTAGGTTAGCTGCCTTGTGTGAGCTTTTCAAGTGCATTTTCAGGTTTTTGAGGTTTTTTTCCTTAAAGAAATGTCCCACAAGACTCTTGCTTGTATCTAAAATGCAGTCATTGTCAAAGTAATCCCAAATTGGACTCAGTTGCTTTCTCTCTTGCCGACATGAAGCTCAAATTTTACAGATGAGTCATCTTGTGTGTCACACGCACCGCAAGAAAAAACAACCAGAAATTACTGAAAAGACATAAACAACTAAAACTAAAAATATCTTTATAAATTTAGTTAGTTTCAGTTATTGCTCAAATTTTCATTTTATTTCGGTTAACACGAATGTTTTTTAAATTCTAATTGACGTTATATCAATAGCTTTAGTTAACTATTATAACTCTGGTTTCAAATATAAGGCGCTGCAAGAAACTATTGCAATGGAAATAACAAAACAATGATGGATGCAAAACAAGTGCTCCCTTTCAGTCAGTAATTGTTTGATTCCGACTCTAAAAACAGGGACAGGAGGATGAAATGAAGAAGACGTCTGTGGACATCTGCCTCCATGTGTTCTCCGTTCTGTTTTGAACCACTTGGGCTCATCACATTGAATCTCTTCCAGGGTATGCTTCTACTGGTTCATTGTAAATCCTGATTGTAGCTTTGCTAGCAGTGGATGATATTGGTCACACCTCGTCTTTGGTCACGATACTGCATGATCTTGCATCTATGACATGGTCACACTGTACGCCCACAGAACACTGATTTAAGCCCACGACCAGAGATGCTTCCTGCAATGTTCTCATGACGAAAGACTGTCTGCAACAGCTAAAAATCTCATGGCGTGAACTCGGCTTAAGACAGGCAGCAAAGTGGCCATTAAGGAGCAGGATATGACAGCAAGGTTTAAAATAAAAGTCTGAATTCTACCAACTGGATTTGACCACAACCTTTACCAGGTAGAAATGAATCTAACCAATGGATGACAGCACCAGTTAAAGTACAGATTTTAGGTTCATACATACTTAGTGAGGCTGTTAAGAACCCCTCATTTATCCATGTGGACTCTTTGCTGTAGCTTTGGGCAGAAGGATAAAGCTTCTCTCACTTCCACATATTCATTTACCCCCCACCATCACACCAATTGAACCAGAGAGTCTGTTGTGGGGGGGGGTCACATTGATATTCACAACACATCTTCATCCCTCAGCCGCAACCATCCCCACTGGAAACATTATTTCATTACATATATTATGCATTCAGCATAAGGGAGGTGGTGAACGTGCAGTATGCAGATGTCTGTGTGGGTGTTGGCAAGCTCAGATGTTTCCTTCTATGTATACATGGCTGTGACATGCCTGTTGTAAAAAGAGTTTTAAAGAGTGTGTAAAAAGATATTATGCCCCAGGGGTCCGGTGTTAATGGTACTTAGTTTACTTTGTGGGAGCACAGACAAAATATTTATTTCATACAGTTTTGTGTCAACACAAGAAAAGTGATTTTGCAAGTTTTACAGTGCGAAGGGAAAAAAGTTTCCTGCGGAGTTCAAATGACTTTTCTCCGTTCGTCTGAGTGTGTGCGTCCACATGTGAATGTACATACTGTGCTTCATGTGGAGCAGGAGATAAAGAGATACTACGAAGGAAACAGACCAGAAAGAGATGAAGATAGAGACAGACAGATCTTTCATGTGACAAGCTGCTCTTTGGGCCCTGATCCAGATGTCACCAGAGCAGTTTTTGTTAGTTAATGTCTTGTTTTAAAAGCCCCCTTAAAAGCAACTGCTGCCTTTCCATTAGGTCTCTAAGTGGCTCAACACAATATAGTCTTGTCTAATCGGAACTGGAATCAATTTGGAAAAGAAACCATTTCACCTCTGTTTAAGCACTCCTCTGTCTCTGCTGTGGCATGCTGACCTTTCCAGAGGTCTGTCTTGTGCTTCTAGGAGGGGCTAACCAGAGGATACGCTGGCCTAATTAGACTGATTGACGTCAGCAGGCTGGGCGGCTCACATTTGAACCATTTGTCAGGATTCATAACTGTATCTCTATTGAGGACTCTCAGACTCACAAGTCAGCCTAATTTCATTTTTTCATACATTCCATATAACCAGCCTTTGGAAATATCTCTTTGTGCATTTTGCTGTCATTTTAACTTAACAATTTTTGTCTTCTACTTAAATAAATCCAAAATGAAACGATTAAGTGGTATAAGTTAGAGTTTTTTGATTAAAAAAACTTTTTAAAAGTCTCAAACATTAAGCCAGTGTGTTGTAAGGCTCAAAGCCTGTCGTACCTGGGAACCATTTCTGGCAGATCTTGGAACTGGCTGCTAGTGTGAAGGATCAACTTTCTAAATGTTTTTCATTGTTTAAATGTCTCTCTTCACTTGTCACAACTCAGCCCCTCCCATTAAGGACTGAACTGATGCAAAAAAGAGACAAGAGGATGGAGGAGAATAAACAGCTAAAAGAATGACTGGCTCTCCTACACCTGTCTAAAGGCTGGTTTATACTTCGACAGCACGTTTGCACTCACACGTATTGACGAAGACGTTTTTGATTTTTACTTCTCCGTCAGTGTTGTGAAGCAATTCTCCGCCAGGACAGCAGAGGGCGTATAACTTTTCTGCAGTAATGCCTCCGGTTGACCAAAGTTTGTTTACTTCAGCTCAATAATGGCCGACAGAGAGCGAATTTTGATTGAGTTTGAACAGATTGATCTCGAGGAACAAACAATATTGTTTATAGAATTAAACGGGAGTGAGGAGACTGCAACAGGAGTCTGTTGAATGTCCGTCCGTTCAGTGAGGACGAGGCAGACGACGAGTGAATATGTAGCTCTTGTTTAACCCTTTAGGGACACTGATGGATTATATAAATGTTTGTACTTCGTCTGCCAGACGTTTCTCGAGCTGATCCATATCTGCTTCTGCAAAATTCTACTTCTACTTCTCTGTTGATAGCGGCATGAAGCCGGATATGATCATGGGTTGTTGGGCCGACCAATCAGAGACGTGCGCTCTCCGTCTCGTTCGACGGATAGTTAGAAAAGTTAGCTCGACTCCGTCCGTCCTTGCGAGGCTGTCGGAGAGCCTTTGCGTTGATGGATAATGGCGTTGCGTGTCTCCGTACCGACGCAGACGGAGAAGTATAAATCAGGCTTAAAGAAGCACTGTACTGTGTGCAACATGAGATGGATTGGGATTTCTACATCATATCATCTGACAAAAAAGTAGTTTTGCATGGGAAGCACTGAGATTCCCCGATACTCTCCTTTTCTCTGTTTTATATTAGAAAATTCTTAGTTTTCTCACTTTTTTCTACTTCTACATCTACGATGAAGCTGCATCCATCAGGGGGGTTGTGTATTATATGAAACATGGAAGTCCCTGGAGCAATCAGCTATTTGAAACCCAGAACACAAGGAGGAGAAAGTTCAGGCGAGGAAGTCCACTAGAGATCGGACCTTATAGTCCACACTCCGAGCACTTTGCCTTGTGCATCTAGAGAGATGTTGCCTAAAGAGAGGCCTGGTGTAGAGAAATCTCACCTCCAATTCAAGCAGATTACTCTGCCCTTTTATTTGCTCTCGTTCGGTTGCAGGGGGAATGTGCTCCACTCTGACCTGGGGGCCACTCATCCAATCAGCTCGCTATCTGCTGCAAGGGCCTCCATAATAGTGACATTTTTCCACCTCGTCAATAAAGTGGTGAAAGCCACCCTCCACTCGCTACTTGACCATTTAACTTCTTCCTGAAAAGGCCCTTTCTTTCTGTCTGTATCTGTGTCTGGCTGAAATCAATAAAGGCAGAGCAAGGAAAGAGACCCATCCAACAGCTGCATTAACTGGTGGTCTCAAATACAGTACAAAGAGGTCTGGCTGGCAGAGGAGAGCGGGCAGCACAAATCGCTCATTCATGCAGCAGTGGGTGAATTCTGTTTATTGTTTACAACATATGCTGTTATCTTGTGAGACCGTGGCGCTGCTGGAAACTCTCCCCAACAGACACAAGTTTCACACTTGTGTATCCTGAGAGCCGTAAAAGAGAATAAAAACTGACAAACATCAAATTATTCCTAAAAAAGCAAAAAGGTGACAATCATATGCAAAAAAAAATCCCCTCACATTTACACATAGATAAACTCTGTAGTCTCTAATGATCATTGCTTACCATGACTCATTTAGCAGCTGCATCTGCACATCACGACATGTCTGTAGTGATTGACATAATGGCATCAGAGTGAGAACAAAATGTCTTCCAATAAAGGAGCAGGAGGGAGAAAATGAGAGAGATGGGTTACAACTCTGCCCGTGCTGAAATGAGTGTAGTGCTTTGTTTGGTTATGCTGTCTGAGCTGAAATTGATTTCTGTGAGAAGCATGCACCAAAGAGCCTCTGCTTTCAGATGAAATAAATAACACACACTTGTGGAGATGGGAGGGAATGTGGAAAAAGGAACTGAAGGTGCAAAATGGGATCAGGGAAGAAGGCAAGAAACAAAGATGGATGGGGTCAAAACGATTTCAGGAGAGAGAAAAAAAGTTGAGATTTAAAAAAAGGAAGGAAATGTCTAAATGTGCAATGCTGAATGTCATGTCTTCAGTTGAGTGAAGAGACGCAGCCTGGGAGACATCTGGAGTAGGGGAGGATAACAGCCACACACCACTCTCCAACCACAGACAACATGATGAGGGATTAAACTTCATTGCAACATGTTATGGTAATGAATGGTCTGTGGCCGGTTCTGAATGTGTGAGAGTAATCACCACTTCGCAGCATATGCGCGAGTGACACTTTTAAGATGTGCTTGTAAATGGATGTGTTTGTCTAAACAAGTGTGCAAATAATATTCTTGGGAATCTGGGGTTGTTGCGTTGGATGACGTCTGGAAGCGTCCAGGAGGCCTCCCCCACACCGATCCAAGCAGAAGCACACACAAATTAAAACATGCAACGCTTAAACTGCTGCTGTGGTATGTTGAGTCTCCCATAATTAGTTTAACACTGTGTTTAAAAGAAGATGGGTGGGTCTGTGCTTCACAGTCTGAGCTAGTGTCTGGGCATCTGGGTGTCAGACTGGTGCCAGAGAGAGAGAGAGAGAGAGAGAGAGAGAGGGAGAGAGGGAGAGAGAGGGAGAGAGGGAGAGAGGGAGAGAGAGAGAGAGAGAGAGAGAGGGAGAGAGAGAGAGAGTGGCGAGGTTGACTCTGGGTCACAGTGGCTGCTCAGTCTTATGGCTGACAGATGTTTGTCTGCTTCAGCGAGAACTGTGATAAAAAAAAAACAACAACAATGTACCGTGAGTCTTAGAGAGAGACAACGCCAAGATGGAGGCAGATGAGGAGACAGAATCTGGAAACAAGCTGCATGGACACTGGGAGTAAAGGGAAAACAAATGATAATGTGCAAGAAACAACTTGTAAAAAAAATTAAATTCAACTGTATGCTGCTGATAACAAGTAAAACTGTGAAAGAGCAATTTCATATACAGTGATCTTCAAGGCATGGGAGTCAACAGAAAGCCAGTGAAAGGTTGTCCTGTCTGCAGACTGCACTGTGCAGCTGAACAGGAGTTAGCTGTGAACAGGAGTTCTGTATATTGATCCCTTTGGACATTTTTATATTTGCTCTCATTTGATTTAATGCTAATGTTCTGTTGTATATACTGTAGGTCAACATATGTAAAGTTTCTAAGGTGCACAATATGAAGGGGATATGTGGACATGAGCGCAACCAATGACATTATAAAAACATTTAGTTGTTTATAGAAAGGATTGAAAAGATTTTACAAATTATCATTTAAATAATAAAAATTCAAAGAAGCTGCAATTTGATGCTATCGTTTTGCAAGCCATCTGCATGAAACGGGTATTATTTTGAAGTGCTAAACAACTTGTTGCACAAGCTTAGTAAGGTTGTTGTAAACCAAGCAACTAGAGTTCCAGGCTATGCCAGTCCCACCTCTGTCAGGGCATCAGACAGACATCCAATCAGATTTAGAGGTTCTCTTGCTGCAGAATGGCATGCTGGCTGTCTAATCGCCCCGCCTACCCTTCCCACTGAACTGCAGTTGCCCATAATGATTTTATAAACATTTTGCCAGCAGATCAATACCTGTATTGATCAAGCATTGTGTGAGTGATCTGTCTAAAACCCAGAACAGCCTGGAGCTCAGAGGTGGGAGGAGCAAAGAAGAGAGGCTGCAGAGAGGATGGAGAAAGAGAGAGAGTCTGCAGCCACAGTGAAAGGGAGAAGAGGTACAAGGGAAAGAGTCTGAGAGAGGCAGACGTCGAGATGGAGGCAGGTGAGGAGGAAAAAGCTGCACGGCCACTGGGACTGGAGGGAAAACACATGGTAATTATTTTCTCATCAACAGAGGGGAGAGCGGGTGACTAATTACTATAGCGGAGGAATGACAGACGAAAGGAAAAGTCTGAGCAACTTTGTATATGAGCGCTAAACACCTGAGCTAATTTCTTCACTAGTTTGGCCTGTTGTATCATGTAGCACTATAACGTATGTCTCTGCTAATGCATGACTGCATGATGACCTGATGGATTGTTTTGCTAGATTAAAGTGTGGGTTGCTGCAATCAGAAAAGACAACAAATTTATACTTTATTCACTTCTAATTGCATTGTGTGTGTGTGTGTGTGTGTGTGTGTGTGTGTGTGTGTGTGTGTGTGTGTGTGTGTGTGTGTGTGTGTGTGTGTGTGTGTGTTTTAGGAAAAGCCTCTTCTAAAGAAGAAATTGGAATAATGTACACTTGTCTTTGGTAACAACATGGAACATGGAAGTCCCAGCAGGTTGCACGGTTTTCAATTCAGTTGTTATTGAAACATCAGAACCTAAATTTCCCTATAAAACCATAAGCTTGAGGAAAGGAATAATTCTGCTTCTGTATCCTGGATAAAGATGTCCACAGAAGAGAAAATGACCATTTCTGAGAAAACAAGAACAACAACAAAGATGTACAGTCAATCATACAAGCAACAGTTTATTGCTGTTTTGAGCCAAAGTGGAAATAGTTGGCCTTTGGGATGTTTTTGACACTAAAAATTCCCTGGATTGGATTTAATTATTTTAAATTGTGTGGGAATTTTTATTGAACAGATGACCTATTGGATGGCTCAACAACACAAACCCAAGGCCACAAGCTGCTCTGCACTGGAGAAGGAGTCCAAAAGCTTTTGGCATCATCCCCTCATGCAAAAGGGAAATCCAGTTTCCATTGACTGATTTTAGATGTAACATTCTTGTGCATAATTGAGGTTTTGAAGGAAGATAAGCCCATCAAACCAACTGGAGGGGAAGACCTTGATGGTCGTGAACTCACACTGCACTGGAGATTTGGTGTGGGAGCACTCAGAGAAAAAGGCCTACAGGTTCACTCCTCTGTGAGCGTGTAGCTGAGCAACAATTAATGTGCCTCATCAATGAAAAGAGGCATATAGTGTTCTTAAAAATGAAAAAAAGTTGTGAAAATGCAAATCCTATAGTGTGGGGCAGTATTTAACCTGAGCTCATTTTTTATTTACGCATCATTAACTAAGAAAAAGACTGTTCCTAATGGTTAAATAAAACTAACACAAACAAAAGAGCAAGAAGGGAATCACAAAACAAAAAAAATGCTAAAAAACCAAAAAGCGACCATTTTCTTGTTTAGGAAAAAAAAGTTCCTTTTGTTTGGGTGAAGAATATTGGGATAACAGCAATATATTTTAATCACTTTTCTGAATGTTATTGATTTTCCAACTTTATCAGGCTACATTCATTAAAAGTCTGAAGTAAATGATTGATAATACAATGAGTAATCGGGACAGAGCGCTTGATTCAGAGTTTGTAAATGTGCTCCACTTGAGCTCCACTTGTAAATCAATGCTGTGCAAATGAGGCACAAGTATCAGTAAGCAGGAGACTAATGTTTAAGTTAGGAGTGCTAAATCGAGGCGCCGGCTTTATTCAGTGCACAAAATGCACAAATGATTCATTCATTATGGTGACAATTTTACTCATTATCCTTTCCCTGTAAATTGCATGAAGCTTTTAGACTATTTTTAAACCTCGTGGTCAAAGGTGTGACATGTAGATGATATAAGCAAATTGGGTTCTCATAGATGTATTTTTAATAACAGGAATTAGATGAAAGAAAACGTTACAACACACACACACACACACACACACACACACACACACAAAACTCATTTATCAACAATATAACTGTAAACTCTGCAGACCTCTGATTTGAGATGTGATCATAATGCAAAAAGAAAGTTATTTTAAAAAACACAGCAGGGTGTTGAGGTGTGATGCTGCAGAAGAGCAGATTAAGATCTTCTTTTATAAACAACTCTGACCTATTTAATCCATTTTTGGCCAATTTTATATGTCAGAAACAATAACTATGGTCTGTACCTTGCACACACAATACATACTTAATATTTAAAATCAGGTTCATAATTCAGGGTAAGATTTACAAAACTTGAGCCACAGGTTTCTAAAACTGTCTGTCCTTTCAGTCTCAGTCTGTTTATGGAGCTCCAAAAGCTGCACTGAGATGTGAATTTGAGATTTAGAGAAATCAACTCGTCTACAGGTTTAAAAAGGCCTCCAAAACAGTTCAAACTGCACAGTTTAATTGAATACAGTTTCATCTCTGAGGTTGAAGGATCACAGTGTCAGCAGATGTATGATGTCATAGTGGTTAGCCATTAGCACTGCTGGCATTAATAGACTTCCTGGCAGGTTAATGGACTCGCAGTGTGTGTGGTGTTCTGCTCTTGTCAAGAGGTGGTAGCAGCTCAGTGTATTTGAACACAGGACACATGCAGGTGTTTTTAAATATGCCTGAATAAAAATTCAAACAATCGCTGCTTGTTTGACAGCATTATATGAGCCCAACGGGCCTGAAAGTTGTCCAGTCCTTTGTTTTAGATGATGTCATTGGTTCAACTGTGAAGTTATTTAAATGTTTTAGTTGCTTAACAATGCAGAGATATCCAGGCAGCTCCTTTAACTCCAAAAATTGCTCCCTCACTGCAACATTTTCATCACTATTGTATTTGTTAGCCAATTTGTCCAGTACACAAAGTAGCATAACAAAAATAGATTTATCATTTTCAGCACAAGAACAAATAACCAAAACACTATTACAGATCTTCTACTGGTGCCTTTTACTCACACTGAAGCGCAGCTATTGTCTAAATCTGCTTAATTAGGAGGATAAACTCATGAGTATTATCACCTCACTCAAAGGCTCGATTCATGTGCTATCAAAGCAACACTTGCTCACTGAACCATTTTCATCTTTCCTTTTGGTTCTTTTTAGATTGATTCCTTCTGTCAAAAGCCAACCTTTGGATGAGTGCCAAGGAATAAATTAGGTTATTCATTAGACACATCAAATATAAATTACTATTCAATTAACAGGCCAGTCAAGCTGAACTAATCAACTAATTAGGCTATGTGTGTACACAGAAAAGCTAACAAAAGCACATGAGTCCCGTGGGAACGTAGTAAAACCGCTGCCAAAGAATGACACTGCAATTATGAAGCTACTGGTGTAACAGGGAAAAAAGGAGGGGAAGGCAAAGAAATGGGTAGAGCACCATTCTGCACAGCTATTTTTTTGGGAAAATTAAATAATTATAAACACAAGAAACGTTAAAAAATTTGTTTTTAATGCATATTAACTTTGATTAAAATGTATTTTGTAGATATATAATATAACCTGCTAGCTTTCATTTTTTCTTTAATTAAACTCTGTATTGGATTGAAGCCTCACCTGACACTGCAAACTAAATAAAAACCAACAAGAAAAATATCAAACTGCTCCACATTTTTAAATACTCCTTTAAAAATCTATCAAGTGAAGTTCATTCATTAAGCACGTTAAAAATATTTGCCCTCGACCAAAGTGTTGAAGGTAAATTCAGCCAAACATTCCCTTGCTTCCTTTCTTTCTTTTATACAAGTACATATTAAATAGAATATACCGTAATTTCCTGGCCTGGTCGAGTTCATTATGGGGACATCTCTGAGTCAATACTATTTAGAAACATTGAGTTAAATCAGATTTGACAAGTAGTGCTCAAAGAAGAGTAAATGTTGTGTGTTTTCTCTGTCCCACATCTTTAGAGGTAGAGGTTTTGTGATGTCCTGGTCGGTCTGTGCTGACGTACCTTTGGGCTTCGGCAGCACTGGTCAGCAGCACAGGCTGTTCAAATGTTTTCTTCACACACACAGCAGACTGCAACCTACAGGGAGACAGACACACACACACACACACACACACACACACACACACACACACACACAAATAGAGTCAGACTTCCTCTGGATTAATCATTATTTAACCATTTCTATAAAATATGAACACACAGGCTTCATATGGGTCCTTTAGATGAAAAAGTGATTAAGATATATAGTGACTGAAACAATTGTAGCCCTTCAACCCTTCATAAATGTCTGAGGTCTGATGGTGCTCCACTAAAGGCCAAAGGGGGGGTTGTAGAGAGGGAGAACACCATTATTGTACCAGTAAATGTCAGAACAGCTCCATCTAATTGTGCCATTACTAATTCATGTTTATTAATGCAGTGATGTATGATGGCTCTACAGACAGACTCAGTTTGTCTGTGCTCATCATGTATGGCTTATTTTTGGCTGCCTGGCAGGCTGCAGGGAGTCTGTTCCTACCAGACTGTTTGGTGGGTGAGGGGAGTAGCAACAGCGCCAAGTGGTGTGTGACTTCAGCGAGAGCGGTTGACTGATGGTGCTGGTGTCTTCATGCTGGCTTGATGCCAGGGCCCCCCAGGTCCCCAGATCCCCAGCGCCCCAGCCTCTCACTACCCCGGAGCCTCTGGGCAGCAACCACAGTTATTGTTTTGACTGCCAAGCAATTAGCAGCACTTACAATTTATTTAGTCATGCTCTAATGTGGGGTAATTAGCTCGGGGCCCAGCCTCCTCATCCCATCACCTTGTCCCTCACACCAGCGCAGGAGAATGTGAGGGAATGTGCGGGGAGACGAGAAGGAGGTGCAGAGGGGTGGGAACATGAGAGGAGCTGGAGCAGAGCTGGAAGGATTACAAGCGCGCCAACCCAGCTCTGTGGATCAGCACTTTTTAAGAGATCTTCAGGGGCCTGTTGGCTGAACGCATAGCAGGAGGAAAGGGCAAATACAGCCCAGTTACACTTTTATAGAATGCTTTGTGGAAAAACACCCCTGACACACACCTCGCTCTGGCAGCTCGGTTTGTCATATGGCCCAGGGGGGCTCCGCTAGCCTATCACATGACCATTGTAGTGACCTTAAAGGGCAGTTTCCTCAACAAGCTCAGGCCACTCCCACTGGCTGAACTGCTCTTTGGAAAATACAGCGTGGGTCAGTGAATAATGTGATGCATCTGGCCCTCAGGCTGGAATTAAAGAAAAGAAAAAACCTCAACATAATGTAGAAACCAGGCCAAATAGGTTATGCAAAAGCTGACAAGCAGGAAAAGAAAAAAAAACATAAATATGTGATATGCAAAAGTTTCTTCACTGTTGTTTATCTCTTTAGTTTATTATAATGAATTCTATGTCATAAACAAGGAGTCTAGTTTGAGTTTACAGCTTCTAACTTGTTAATTGAGGAAAAATAGGTGGGTGATGACTGGAATTGTTTTCTTGAACATGAAAGAATTGTCTCTAAAAAATACAATGCAAAGTGTTATAGCTGCAGCTGGGTGAATACATGTTAGCAGATGAAGGTCAAAGGCAAGTTCAACAGCATATCAGCATCTTATACATATGTATAAACAAAACCCATCAATCTTTTCTGGTTGGAGGGGCAGCAGGAACATTTGAATCTCTAAATATTAAAAGCAGCATACAGAAAATGTATACAGCATATGTCTTTGATCGTGAATAAACAGTACCCCCCCTCACAAAAGAAAAAAATCCTGCTGATGCATGACATCACATGCAGGCACCATTTTTGTGTTTATCGTTTGATCATTACAGATCTGGGCCTCCTCATCACCTAAAATTGCTACACAGTCTAGAAGGGCGATGCTATAAATGAAATATCACTTTCCATTTTATCTCCGGGGGCAACGTGATGCTCTGAGCAAATCAGAACCTCACAAGTCAACCCTTGACCTTTTTCATCTCAATATGACTACCATTATCTTGCTGAAAATTAGAACTGTCTCACTATTGTTCATTGGCAGCAGGGGGTGGAGGTTATTTAAAGATAAATGCTGAAGTGGTCATGATCCATGCAGCAATCATAACGGCAACGCGGGAGCAGACTAAAAACACGGCGCCTGGTGGCACCATGAGTGCACCCGAGCACACAGCGTGTGACCACTGATAAATGTTTAGCCCTGATGTAGCTCTATATATGCCTGGTAAACTTGATGTTCAGCGTTGAGCAGAAGGTTTCAGTGAATGCTTTTGTATTATCATGAATCAGAAAAAAACCTGCTTAAATGCCCAATTTAGGCAAGCTGTTAAAAGGAAACTCAGGTAGGTATATCGCCTTGATTTCAGCGGTCTCCATGGGCAACTAGTTCGCTGCTGGCTCGCTGATAAACATGAGCAGTAAGAGGAATAATATGCTCCTGGTAACAAAGCCATTAGGGGACAAATATGAATAGGAATGATGTAGGGCTGGGAAAAAAAAGGTGACATGATATTGTGGGCGTGGAAAGCATGCCTTTTTAAACTCTTTTACAGCTGTAGAAAAATTCACACATTCTCTTATATGTGGCAAAACGACATTCGAGAACCAACATCAAAAACAAAAGCGATTGTTTGACGTGTAAATGCATACATAAATAAATCAAATCCCTCTGTATTGCTGTAAATTTTGTTTCACTAAATAGATGCTCAAATTTAGAGAGAGATTTTTACACTTTAACAAGCATCGTCACACACAGTCCTTGAATTTTCTGATCAAATCACAGAACTCACGCTGAGAGATGATATTACATTTTTGTAACTGTTTTTGAAAAAATCTAGTTAGCTAAAAAATATCAAATAAAGCCTACATTCTTTAATACTTGAAGATTTTATTCTCTATTTAATCTTTAAAATATTAATAGATGTAATATTTTTGTCTAAATTATATTTTCATCTTTGAAGGAGGTATCACCAATTATATCAAACAATAGCTTCTAGAAAATGACTTTTTTTTTCATGCAAAGTGACTTCAGGTGCAATTTTTCAAGATTTTATTTAAAGATATCACTGTTGAAAATAATGATCTAATTCATTTTCTGGTTCATTTATTTCCCGTTAAACTTCAACTTCTAGAAAGACAATTATTTTTACTGTATTTTAAAAACTGCAGAACTGTGACATGAAGTGGAGACAATAAATATCTGTGTGTAAAACAGTTTGCTTCTTCTAAAAGGAGGTTTCTGATCTTCACCATACTGTGACCACTATACTTTTTGATATTTCCACAAGAATGATTACATACCTGGTTACACAAAATGTTCATTTTACTAACATTTAGTTGGGGCTTTTAAAGCTTTTCCTAGAAATAGAAGCATCTAATCCTGGTCACACACATTCTTCATGAAGACTGACTAAAAGTCACTTATTTAGTTTTTTATGAGATATGTTATTGCCACAAAAACTGTGTGCCAAGAATGGTGACTGGAATCAGAGACAGAAAAATATTTTAAAACTGATCAAATTAAGAAGCTGTCATGACAGCAGGTAGAAGAAAACCAAGCAAAACCTTACGTAAAGCTCAGGAGAAACGTGAGGGAGAAGAAAAGGGCTGGTGACATGGAAAACATGGAACGTAACAGCAAATACTGAGAAGGAAACTGTGAAACCAAGAATTATATTTATTTTATTTTATATTTAACTGTTGGGAGGTTGATTACAGAGTGGATACAGCTGGGTAGGAAGACAGATAGACTAATTAACTAGATGCGTAACAGGTGTGAACGACTCAGTAAACTAAGGGACACAAAGAAAACTGAACAATAAAAAGTCATCCAGAAAAACACAAAACAGCACAATACCAAACCCATTGTTAGAAAAATGATACAAACAAATTATATCTGTTTAAGTCTCAAAACCTGAGGCCATGGTTACAATGTCTAGTTTGATGTATTATGTTTGCTAGTGTTGATCTTCTTTAACATGAATAAAAGAGACCTGCTGATATGTGCTGAGAGTTTAATAACAAGCTGTGACATGTGGGACTTCCAGCACCCCCATGTTGGATCTGTTTATGGGAAAAAAAGAGAGGGGAAAAAAATCAGCAACAACCAATCATGTTTGGCTCCTAGAAAGAGTTCCCCATTTATTCAACCAGCACCTCTTCTGGTTTCTAATAAAAGGCCAAAGGGCCTCGAAAACAAATGGAATCCAACTTAAAGATTGTATTGATATAAATGCTTATCTACTTCGGAATCAGCTTTTAAAAGTCAAGTGAGAAAACCTTAAATCCATTTGAAAATAAAGTATTGGTATTAATGTTAATTAAATTAACTTTTAAATGTCAAACTGTAATATTTTTAGTGAACTGATAAGATTGGAAGCAGTTTGAGAAAAGCTACTGAATAAACACAGTGCACTGGATTTCAACAGGCATATTTTGGTTCTAACTATCGCATAAAAAAAAAGGAGTCCTAATTTCAGGTGACTTTTTTCTCCTTTTGTGTTCAGCTCCATTTGTTCCAGGTTTGTTTGTTTTTTCTATTTATGCTAAAAAAATTAAAGCAACAGTTAATGTCTGAAACTTAATGAAGCTGTTTTTGAGGCTTTCAGATGATCTTTTATATCATGTTTCACACAATCAAGAGTTTTGTCCCACTTTTCACATTTTTTTTCTGTGGTCCCATTGCTTTTCAGTATAACTTAAGCATAAAGATGAAAATGGTATTTCCTGAATGTCCCAACATATGTCAAAAGGATGTGCATCCAAAATAAATTAATATGTTAATAAAATGTTTCCCCACTTCCAACATTAGTTATTATCTGTTATCCTGCATGCATAACGTTAGAAAGGGTCACAGGACAGTCCTGCGTTAAATGTTATATTTTCCCTGATTGGTCCATTCTCTCCATTTCCTGTTCATTGTGCACAAGCAAACTCTATTGTCTGTGCGTGGATTCTGCTCGGCCCTCGGAGGGGCCGTCCCCTGGGAGCGCTGCATCTTTTATTAATCAGGACCGCTGCACCACAGCCCTGCTTATCTAATTTAGCAGCCTGCCTTGATACAACTGTGTTGGGCTTGGTGTGGAAAGAAGGGGACAGGGGTGTGGGGGTGCAGCTGGGTGTAGACGGAATGGGGGGTTGGGGCGCTACCTTTGGATTTTCCATATTGTGGGGTGAGGCTGGGAGAAGGTGTACGGAGGGGGGAGAGACGGAGGGGGGAGGTAGTGGCTTATCAGACACCTCGTCACCAAGTTTTAGGACTGAATCACAATACAGCAAATTACTTTTTGCTGACAAGAAAAAATGAGCATGGCCGCCATACAAAAAAAAAAAAAGAAAAAATAGGATTGTCAGGAAGAGGTGACACATTGATTGCTTAGTATGCGCATCTAGAAGGCTGGGGTTCAGAGGCGTCCTCCTTATATATATGTAGAAGAGGCTCAGCAGTGCACTGCACAGCTATAAGGAGGAATGAGAAATTGAAATGCCACGGTAGATTGGAGTCTCTTCCTCAAGCCAATCTCTCTTGTCTAGCCTCGGCTAGCCATATTAGTCCACCACCTCATAGTACAGCCCTTTGACTTTTAGTGAATCATCCTAAACCCCCACACACATTTACATTTGCTGCCCATCAATACTATAAAACTACTTGAACAAATTTGGGTATAGTATACATTCAAGGCGCATATTTAAATACACTAATAAACAGATTTTTATTTTCGCGTTTTATAAGTCTTTTCTGCTTGACCCTTCTCCCCCTTTCCTTCTCATCTGTGTCATGCCTCAGATGAATCAGTGTCACCGGTGTTGAGAGCACTTACTGTCAACCCCGGTGCCCCGGGCTACAGCACTGATGGACACAAACCATAAAATATCAGCCCCCTGGGGAGACATTGCTCAGGCACTGCCCCACAGCCCCGAGGGGGTGCGGTCTGGTCAGTGTACTTCTGTGAATGTGCCAGTGTGTTGATCTGTGTATTCATTGCGTGAGGCTCTAAGTGTGACCTATATGTGTGTAATCATGTGGATGCTTTCCCATGTTATTTGAGTGAAAGATAGTTAAAAGGGAAGCTAATGAAAGAGAATTTCATACTGGTTTCTTTGACTGGGTGACATAAAGTCATAGAATTCTCAAGAATCTGCAGTTTTTAAACTTTTCCTCTTTTTTCCATCTGCTGGATTCTGTACCTGTCCTACAAAGCACTTAGCTCAGTGTGCGCTTAGACAGAAACTATGAGAGGCAACTGTACGGGAAACCACAAATGAATCAGTCAATAAAATCAATGGCTCTGTCTGAGGACATGTCCTGGATCAGCTGATAAGTGGCAAAAGCCTCCCCCTCTTTGGCACAGCGGTGGTGCAAAAAGTTGCATAGCTGAAACTGGATGAAGAAAGAAGGAAAAAATGTTTAAAAAAAGAGTGAAAATCTCTTCTTTGACCTCCACAGGTCACCTGGCTGCTGATTTCCTGTTTGCTGGTGTGAATTTTTTACATGTGTCTGTAATTCTAAAATATAAGAATCTTCTGTTTCATGAGATAAAACCTTCTAAAATAAAATGTGCATATAAATGTGCCTCTTAACATGCTTTTACTTATCTCCTAATATTGACTTTTCATTTACACTGTCTGAAGTCTGCGGCTGCTTGAGTCACCTAACAGCATTAACAAAACTCCTCTGAGATTCAAGGACAAAGGCTTTACGTGGAAAATGAAGCAAGGAGCTGAACAATTGACTGCAGGCTGATTCTTGCTGGTGGAGGATTGATGATTTCTCTTGTCACTTAGGAGAACGTACATGCAAACAGATACAATCAAAGTCATTGCTGGTTTTACCTTTTTATTTTTTCTTAGCTCAGTGCCATTATGGATAAACCTAACCTAATTCATGGTAAGATCAAAAAAAACAAAGAAGCTATTCTTAGCGCCTGGCAGGTAAATGACAGAACAAAACAAAGTGACATTTGTGTGTGTGTGATCAAAGACAAATAGGTAAACATAAACCAGTCAGTTAAAAAAAAAGACTGACCATTCTGATATTTCACACATCATAAAAAAGTAATTGAGATGTAAAACTTCTATCACACGAGTTTAAAAGATCTCCATAAAGCAAATCTGAAGAGGAAAACAGAGGAACCATTCAGTAATGAGTGATATAATGTGCACATTTCAAATGTTAGTGCAGGCGGTCTAATTTAATTTGAGTTTTAGCAGGAAGAGATGGAGAGCGTTTTGGAAGCAAGGCGAGACGGGACCTGCAGGACCCACTGTGACAGTCACTTACAGGCTGCCACGCTGTAAAACTCATCTATAATTTGTGATGAGTGCAGTGCCGTCTCCACTTCATCATTATGTGATATTCGTCACCTCTGCCAATGAGGCCAACAGCAGGCAGACTAAATAAGTGGCCTCAAGTTCAAGCAGGAGTAAAGGAAGGAAGGTGTGGAAATAAGAAGCTGTATAACAATCTTATTAAACAATAAAAATATAAAATCAAATAAAAACCAAGAGTTTCCTACTATTTTTTTACCTGAATAATCCATTAAGAAGGTGTAATGATAAAAAGAAAATGTTCGTTTTTTGTTTTTAGCTCATTTTACAAGATTTCTTCCCTCGTCTTAATGAGTCGAACTAAAACCAGAGAGTGAAATCCATTAAGGCTCTGCCCTGTGATTCAGATCCCACTTGTTAAGGGAAGCACGGCGTCCCGGTTTTGTTGAGGATTATGTCCAGCAGACAGCTCTCATGAGAGAACCCTTTAGACTCATTTCCAGCAAAGTGCATTGGTATGCTCTTATGACTGGTCTCGATGTTATGAATAAGTAAATAACAACATTTTTCCAGTCGTTTAATCTCTGAGCACTGCAATTAGTAAGTCTGTAGTTTGAGCTGCCTTTTTTTTCTGCCCTTATTATTGTTATTGAAATGTCACGCTCTTATTTAGCTTGAGGATGAATAATAAATAAGCCATAATTACTGTCTTGAATGAGCTGACGGCTTGGCTGGGTCAATGGTAAAGGGAGAGAGACCCCCCTCACCACCATCACCAACTCCCCCCTCACATTCTCTCTCCCCCGTTTCTATCTTTCTTTTCTTCTCCCTCTCTCTCTTTAATTGGATCTTGTAATTAGTTTCTCTGATGGATCTGGGAGGTCTCAGGCATCCTCTACAGCGTTCATTAGTGTTCTTGAAGGAGGGTGCAGCTTTTTAAAAGCTCTCCCCCGCTCCATCCCTCACATGTCATAACACCAGATATGATTCTGCCCAAATACAACCAAAGCACCATTTCCACCCTGGCTCAGTTTGCATGCACACCACCACAACACAGAAAAACACCACTATGGGCATTTGAGGACACACCGAACTCAAGGGCATTTTGTATAATTACAGGGCAAAAAGAATAAAACTTTTAAACAGATGTTATCATTTATACAGTGAGAGGTGATATAAGTGACACTTTTTATTGTAGAACAAAAAGAATAACAAAAAGCACCATCAGACAGGACATGGGAGCAGGTCCTGTCCTGTGATACAAAATCTGAGGTAGAACATTCTTTGAACTGTAAGGAGGGGAAAAAATGACCCGTCTCTACAGATCTGTCTTTTGAACACACACACATACGCAAAGACACACAATAATCAGGCTTGTAATATAACATACCCACCCCCGCCCACACACACACACACACACACACACAGACACACACACTCACACAGTCCCGACACCCCAGAACCATTTCCCCCTTTCTTCCCCCAACCTCCACTGGCCAGGCAACACTAGACATCTCTCCCTAATCAGCAGCCTCGTCTCGCTCAGAGTGGTTGCCATAGTAATATGCTGGCTGGTCGACATGGCAACCACTCCGAGGTCCACTATTAAATGAAGAAGAGTGGAGGGAGGGACAGGGAGAATGGAGCTGGGATGAGACAGACACAGGAGGAGGAGGAGGAGGGAGGGAGGGTGGGGGGTGAATTGTTCAAGACGGGGGAAGGGGTTTCTGGGTGGGGGAGGAGGGGTATAGGGGTAGGGGTTGTAGAAAAATAAAAAATTGTGGGTTGGAGGGGTGGCTAGAGAAAAGTACAAGGTGAGGGAAGAAGGGAAGGAAGGGATGATGGAGAGAGTGGAGCTGCTTTAGCTTCCTATTGTGTTATTGGGAATTAAAAGCTTCTTACGTGTGTCACAACACTTCCATTAACTCAGTGCATGATGCATTTTATTTGATGCTTACACGCGGAGATTTATACGCATGAAAAACATGCATGCAGCTTGTCTCGATCTAGATAAAAGATTTGTTTCATGAGCTATAATCTTTCAGTCAACATACAATATTATAAAAAAGGCATTTATGTTTATAAATATTTAATAATTTCATTGTTATAATTACTCCTGATTGAGCAGAGTTACATGTCCCTTTTTTAATGTAATTTTGAATTAATGTTCCACCTACTTCTGAATCACTAAGCTCCTCCTCCTCATTCAGCCTGATCCAAACTAAACATTATTTAGTTTAAATGCATGTGAAGTTGAGAAACACTGCAGGCCTGTCAGTATCTGTTCCATCAGTGCAAAGAGAAATTTCACCAGGACACACGTATCTGTGTATCTACTGTTTTCTACCCTGATCCCTCGCCTCCCTCACCTATTCCTCAAACTCCCTCTGACTTTTCCATATTATTTATATCTGTGCCTCACCTTCTGTCTTGTCTTTTTCCTGCTCATTTTTTTTACCACCAGATTTTTCAAAAATCTTTTCCCTTCCTCCATGAATTGATCTCTCTGTTTTGCTTTGTCCAAAAGTTTCATTTTTATAATGAATGAAATGCCATTCCATCAGATGCCACCACAGCAGTGACACAAAACAGCATTTGTTGCCTTCTGTGTGAAATTCCTCCATGAATTGAAACCCTCTCTTTTCCCCTGGAGCATCTTATGAAAGCTAGCTAATTGCATGTCCACGTTGTACACATCAGTCCCTGCTTCCCCAGTGCACCATTCAGAGGCAATTAAAGTGAGCTTAAACAGAGTAAGAAAGTGCGTCATCCTCTTAATGCAATTAAGGAAGTGTGCACACAAACATGCAGCGCTGGACTAAAACAAAAACAGGAAAACAGAGAAAACAAAGCACAAAAGGGGCAGGAGGAGGAGGAGGTGTGTTTATTGAGCAATGCATCATGTGATTTTGTATCTCAGCTAGGCTCAAAGTCTGAACATAAAATTTAAAAAGCTGTCTAACTATAACCATACTGTACTTCTAATACAGCAAAACAAACTTGTTTAAAGTTGAAGATGAATAAATAATTATCATTTCTTTGCATGCACATTCAGTTTCTATAAAACTAGAAGTAAAAGAACCAAACCTTAAATGTAAAACACAAGAACAATGGAAAAACACATTATACTGTATTTCTAACATTAAAAACAACATTCTGGAACATTTACTCTCACCAGGATAACAAGTGACAGAGAAAGAGTCAGGATCACCATCAATGCCTTTGCACACTAATGTCAACAAAAGTACTGCAGATTATTTATGTGTTTGTGATCATGAAGGGTCAGCAGTGCTTAGGTGAGCTGTCTGTGAGTAAAGGTAAATTTAGTCCAGGTTAATTTCCTTGGATGTTTATATTTTTGTTGTTGTACTTTCAGCAGGATGCTGCAGGCCCTGAATCGGAAAAACCACTTCATAAGAAAGAAAATCTAATGAAAACAGCTACTGACTGTTTAGATGTGACAATAATAAAAAAGAAACAAAACACTTTATTGGATAGTATCCATAGTAGCCAAATTGCAATTGAAAGAAAAAGTTATTAAAAACAGCGATTCTCCTGATTATGTTGTATTTTTGTTTGTTGATGACATTAAATTTTAATTAGCTTATTTTGCAGTAAATACACAGAAAACCAAATCCATGCTTGTGCCTTAGATGAAAGTTCAGCTGGATTATCAAAATAGTTTTTTTGTTTTTGTAACATTCACAAAAATGTCCTTGATGGTTATTTTTGTTAAACTATATAAACTTAAAAAAACAACCAAAAAAAACACTGGCTAAGCTTTGTTTTAATTTTTTTTGGGGCAAAAAAAAAAGCTTCTGTAATTCCAGCATGAAGCAAAAGTAATGAAAGCAGCACAGCCATGGCTTACAGACAGAATCACCTTTTCTAAATAAGATCTTTTTTAGTTATTTTTTCCTGCAGGTGGTAAGAGAATGTTTAATTTAATAAACAACACACCTTGAAGCATGCACGGCGACACACGGCGCTCTCACATGCAGGGTGTGATTACAAGTGCTGGATAATCAGATAAAAATCAAAGAAGGCTTCACTTTAAACTTAAACCAGTTGGAAAAGTGAACAGCTGTGCACGAGGACTTGCTTTGTGTTCTTTGTGAGGAGACTGCACCCACCCCCACATATTATTATAGTGGTAAAAAAAAAATGAACACAGCCAAGTCATATTATAGTACCTATTAAAACCAGCTGGGAAGCATCTGTGTGGAGTCTCTTTTCAGTGCCATCATTAGTAATTTTTTGTAAGGGATACTAAATGAACAGATTTCTTTTTAATGAATGCAGAAAATTGAAAATGACACCACTGCAGTCTTGTCTTAAGCTTACTCTAAGTCAAATTATCACACACTGATATGACTTTGTATGCACTTTTATAACTTTTTTTAACGGGTCACAAACAGTAGCATACATACAAACACACACACATGCACGCACGCACGCACGCACACACACACACACACACACAGATGCCCTTTGTTAAGCATGAAGGCTCTAATTGTTATTGATCTGTTATTATGATGTTTAACTCACAAATTGAATTTATTTCATCAAGTTCACTGAAAGTAAGTCAAGCAACAAATCTATTTCACATGATCTCTAATGCACAACTGGCAAAGCAAATATTCAAGAATTCATGTCTGTGTACTAACATATGGATGTGTGTATAGCGTGGAATTCTGGAAAAGTATTCTGTTACTTTTAAATAGCTTTGTTCCCCTAATAAATAAAATTGTAATTTGAAAACTGCATTTTTTATTTATTCAGGTTATCTTTGATTAAAAAAACCTTGCTGATCTACAATATTAGCCTAGTATACTAGACCGTCAGCTCTGCTGCATCTAGTCTGGCTTGCCAGGCTACTATATTTGAACATAACAAAAAAGCAAGAACAAAAGAAATCTGTAAGGAGGCAAATACTTTTTTTACTCGACTGGATAGAACAAATAATGTGCTCATAGTTTAGTACTCAGCCTCATGTCTGAACACAACTTCTTCCTTATGCAATTAAAATAATCAGACCCAAAATGAAAGCTCAAAGGAATTTTTTACAATAAGCTTTTCTTTTGCACCAAACCCTTGTAAACTTACTGACCTTCTTTCTGCATCAGGACACATTCAATTTAAATACTGATAGTAAATACTGAAGTAAAATCTATGATTTAATTTGAGCCAATGATTAATTGTAACTTGCATGCAGTGAGGCATTAAAATATCTACACTTCTTTACACTTCATATATCTGAGAAAATAGGAAAGGAAAGAAAGAAGAAGCAAAACTAAGAAAATATCTTAGATGGATTTTTAATCATGGAAATATAAACTACAAAAATTAAAGATATTTTATCAATGTTTTGTACACATAGTAGGAGGTAGATACATCAGTTATCTGGGTAAACAATATAAGTGTCCCAAGAGCTCAGATAAACAATGTCTATTAATGCAGTTCTGCAGTTTATTTACAGCATGGTGTTCTAACATTTTACATGAGTTGGATCTGAATTTATTTCCCTTCTTAGTTAACCTTCAGTTAGTTACCTTTGTCCGATCACAATGACCTATGATACAAAATAAAGTTAGAGACCAACTGTTGTAATGTGCTAAGGAACATTTTTATTTCTAACCTGATTGTTCTATTTTCTGAAAATTCAAGTTAAACATTTCACATTTGAAATAATGTGCTGATTAGAACTTTTTTTAGATGTGTTTATTGGTAACAAAAAGAGCAAAGTGTCATTAAATATATATTCATAATGTTTCAAATCAGAACTGCATACACTCATCAATCACATTATTATTCTAAAAAACAACACAAACACGACATAAAGACATAAAAAAAAATCCCTGAGTGTCCTGGAGTGTCTGAAACCAGATCTTTAGCCCCAGACCTTTTAGATTCTCTGCCAGGGTGTTTGAGGATTTAGCTCGCTTTTTAATCGATGCCATAAGAACCCATCAGATTTGTATCTGCTGAGTTTGGTAGACCGATGAACAGCTTAGATTCCTAGTTGGGTTCTTTAAGCCATTCTTAAGCAATTCTTGCAAGGTCCACTGATGTACTGAGGGGGTGGGGGTGTTGTAGCAGAGTCCTAAGGAGTGTGAATTGTGTGCAGGAAAATGGTTAGGCAGGTGGCCGGTGTTAAAGTGATTAATGTTTCTCACTTCCTGCTGGTCAATTGGTCACATATGGAAATTTTCATTTCATTTGCTTCCAAAAGTTCCAAAAGTTAAAATGTGGGTGATAATGATTTTATGCGTGTGTGTGCATGCACATGCTTGTGCTCATCTCTTAAGATTTGCCCCAGACACTACAAGTGCTAAAAAGTAATACTGTGTTATTTTTAATATTTGATCATGATTTTAGTTGAAAAGTCCTGAATGAAAGGCAGCAGATGATATGCAAGGAATGCTGGGCCTTTAATTTAAAAATAAACAAACTCACTGCAATCAACAGAAGAAATTAATCTTGGAGTTTTATTCAATCTGTGGTTAAAAAACGCAACATGAAACTATCTGCATCGAGTGGAGGGTGGGTTGCTGTAGCCTGCCTCCCAATTCATGCCAGGCCTAATGGAAAATGGACAGTAACAACAGACAACATGGTGCATGCAGACTATTTATAGCTGCCTCACAATGACTTCACTGCAGAGAGGGTTTCGGCACGCCTGCTATTTGGCCGGCACAGTCACCATCACAACCAATTCTGTCACCAAATGTAAAGTCCAACTGCCCTCCAAATCCCTCCCAATTATAAAAGGTCCTTGAGTTGCTGTTTTGCCCCCTCTCTAACTCCTGCCTGATTACTGAGTGTGGGGTGAGCTGCGCAGGCAATCAGCCACAAAGCACAGAGCACCAAGAGGACAGAAAGAGAAAAAAAAATCAAATCCAAAACACTGCAAAAAATAAAACCAAAGGGAGACTACTGGACCGCAATTACAGGCCATCCAGCCAGGCCTCTGCTCCAGCACTCAAGAGCTGCCATGATTTCCGACAGAAAAGGTTATTAGTTTTTATTGGAGGAAATAGATGCTGGGTGGCTTTAAATGGCACCATAATGCAGGAGGGAGGGGGCCAGGGGGAAGGCCTTCTGACCCAGGTCTCCCAAGAGTCCCATTGCACTGCCAGAGAGAGACACACAGAAGCCTTCACACGGCCCCTAACCCCCCGGGTCCTCAAACCAGCCAGTACATGAACTTGGTCCTTGGTCTTGGTTTCAACATGCATTTTTTTGAAATTTTATCAATATGAATGTTTATAGCCAATTTTTTAAGCAGTTGCGATGTAAACTGAACCAAAAATGAATTGCTGTGCACATTTATGCATCTGTGCAGGATTTGGCAGAAGTGTAGAAATGTTATCAGTAAACACTGAGGCTGTGTGTTTGCTCGGTCCCGTGTAATGACTGCCGGCAGATTTAATGTCACGAGCACGTGAGCCTTGGACTCCAAAAGAAGGAGAGGAGAAGGATGCAGCCATGTTTGCCTTTGTGCAGAGCTGCCAGTGTGTGTACTCTACTGTGTGTGACATTATTTCACAATGTGTGAGCTGTGATCTACGCGCATCAGATGAAGTGCTCTCCAGGAGAGCCAGTGTTTGCTCACTGATGGGCACTAATCACACACGTATGCTTTTATTTATTAAGCCAGAGAAAATATGCTGGGTTGAAAAACGTCACCATTATTATTTTTTATTTTTTTTGCACAAGAAGTCACGTTTTCAGGATGTGTAAAATGCAGTCGTTTTAATTGAGAGAAACAGAATGTGCTGGTGTTTTTCACACTAGACGAAATGTTAATGTTATCTTTTGTGAGAGCTCACATGCATGTTTGTCTTCATTGCGCTTGCCGTCCATGCTCCTGTCCTCATCTGTATTCAGCGCAGGTAGGCTCCAACACAGACCTGCAGCTCAGTAACTAATGGAGGGGCTGATGGGGGCCTGATGATGACCACAGGGCCATTTGTACACATACACACACTGTGCACATATATAAACACAAACACTGACTATTTCCAGCCACAGCTGCACCCATCGTGCAGCTAGTAGCCGCACGCGTTAATTACATTGACCGTTTAATACTAGTGATTTTTTTCTTCTTCTTCGATACAGAAAGCGGATGCAATTTGATCAATTTGACCATCTTTCTGAACAAGTGGGTGACAATAATTACGCAGGACATTCTTCTTTATGTTGATTTCTTAGCTGAAGCTGATGCTTTATATTATTATTTTTTAAATTGGCTTTACTGCAAACTTTGAGAGCAAACCAGTACCCTTCTGCGCTGATTACCAGGATGTGAAGGGACTTAGAAAATTAATGTCATCCCAGGGTCAGTGCATTAGAGAGGCACACGTGAACTTGCGCCATGTGTTTTAAAATGTCATAGTTCTGGTAAGTAGAGGTTTTTAAAAGTTTTTAATTACATTTTTTTTCCTCTGCACAACTTTTTAGAAATAATTAAATGCAAAAGGAAACATGGTTTCAAATTGAAACAGCCCACTTGTGCCATTTCACATGTCTGTAAAGTGCTTTTTGCCCTTGACGTTTCACTTTTGAAAACAAGTAGCAGCTATCACTGCAGTGGCAAATGTTAGATATTCTGAATTATTTTTTTTAACCTTTTGTCCTCAATTTTTCCTAAAATTCATCCAAACCGTCACATTTAAGGCAACAATGACCTCCTGCAATGAGACACAACACCTGAAAATAACTCAAAAACGGTCCATCGATGACTTGAGGAGTCCAAAAATTTGACCTACAGGTTCAAAACTCTTTAGATTTTAATCAGTTCTGCAAAATGTGTCAGAAAAAAACAGTTGTGCACAGACTCTCTAAACCCAAATGCACTAAAAAAGAGTTTGTTGTCATTCTCACGTGTGGTGTCTAATGTAAGTGGTCATTTGTTTGAAATCCAGCGTTTTGTGTAAAAATAGAAATAGGAAAAATAAAATTTCCCTATTCTCAAACATTCCTACAGTTTTTCTAAGTATCTTTTTTATGTCTGTGCTTCCTGTTTTTATCTGATCTTTTTTCACTCATCTTGTGATTTTGTTCTCTTCTCCAACTATGCAACATTTGTGCACCTCCTCTGGTGAGTTAACTTCTTGTGTTTGTTCCTCTTTTTCTTTTTTTCTTCTCTTTCCTTCCACTTTCTCCTCCTCTGTGGGGCTGGGGCCAAAGAGCTGACAGCTAGTGACCTAGGAGTCTCCAGGGTTCCCAGGGAGAAAGGTAATGGGCCCAACCCCGGAACGCACTCTCACTCTCTGCACACACAGGGCCGCCAGCAGCTTTGATCCAGTAGCCCCCATTTTGGTCTCCTGACGCCTGGTAAGGAAATTCATAGGAACAACTGGAAGAGGCCTGTGTTTATTCAGCTCCTTTAATGAGGAGGGAGACGGATTATCAGGGGCCTGAATCTCCCCCCAAAAAAACACAAGGAAAGAAAACTGCTGCTCATTCCAGATGTTGCTCCACTACCAGTCACTCCAAAAGAATCCAGCTGAGCAGGGGAGAGCGATGGTCTCATTATGCAAGAAGGGGGAACTAGTGGTCAGCAGGAGAATTTCCTCATGTTTTTCTCTGTTCTTCTGTCTGACCAGATGTGGGAGCTGGCAAATTGTTTCTGGGTGAACCCAGAAGAGAGCTGCTGCTCAGGCACAGTAGGGAGAGCTAAAGGCTCTGGGAGGGAGTTTTTAACCTTTATCTAGAAAAAAAAAACATTTTATGGAGTAGATATCTGAAGCTCTAAGGTATGAGTTTAATCTCAAGCAATCTTAAAGAAAGGAAAATATGTCATTTCTTAGGCTAATCATATGACTCTGACTTTTTTTCCATCTATGGTGTAATCATAATTATAGTTAAGTGACAAAAGATCAAATATATAAAGTATGACTGACCAAAAGGGTATTATTGTAAGTCTTCCTTGACAAAACAACACAAAACAAAATAGAAAGATATGCTGTAAACTGACGTCTGTTAGTTACAAATCCAACTGGAGTTTCAGTAAAAACACGTCATGTCTAAATATCATGATGACATGTTGGATCTGTTTGGGATGCCAGGTTTGTTGTATGTTAAGGTGGAATATTTTAACCGCTACCCCTTGGAATGTCAAATGAAGAGCAAAAGGGACACTCAAACACGGAGTAACACTAGGGAATGGAATTCAGCCTAAGGAGACTCAGACGGTGCATCAGACTCTTGACCCTTTTTGCCAGAGGGCTGACAAGATCAATAGGTCTCTCTATTGTCAAATCATTTAGGAGAGGATTATGGGTCAGCCACTGGTCAAAGATCCTCTCACAGAGAGGTCAAAGGTCAATCTTTGTGCCACATTTACATGTGATTTCCAAACATTAGGGTATTTTTAGAGATGTCACCTATTGTTAAAAAAGAAAGCCTCATCATGCAGACAGGTCCTCATCCTTCAGATTTTATAATCAGCCTCTACACTATATTATACAATCAGACCACTTTTCTTTGTTTGATGATCAGATAACGCCTCCAGCATGTTCAAGGCTGTGACAGACGGTGTGTGTGTGTGTGTGTGTGTGTGTGTGTGTGTGTGTGTGTGTGTGTGTGTGTGTGTGTGTGTGTGTGTGTGTGTGTGTGTGTGTGTGTGTGTGTGTGTGTGTAGGGTTTAGGGTTGGGATGAAGGGGTCAGGATTTGGGACGGTCGGGCTCTGACAGGAGGTTGAAAGAATACATATGAAATCATTTTAATTTATTTATTTATTCAGTCGCTGGGATTGCCTTATCATCCAAGGTGGTGCTTAATGACATCACCGCCGGCTTCAAGCTACCCCAAATCACACTGCCACTCATTTTTCATCAAAATGACTTATAGAGCTGTGCACGTGTGTGTGTGTGTGTGTGTGTGTGTGTGTGTGTGTGTGTGTGTGTGTGTGTGTGTGTGTGTGTGNTCCAAAGGCTCCTCCTCAAAACATCTCGACACGCGCGTCCGGTCGCGCGTGCGTGCGTGCACGCGGCGCATATACTTCGGACATGAACTGTACAGCTCAATGTGTAGGGTTTAATCACTCACAGTTCACAATCTTATTCCAACAATACTACGAGGGTCTGATGAGCCCTCTCTGTCCCTGCTGCTTCTGATATTAGCTCTGTTAGCAGAGAGCTGCTGCTGGACTCTGAAGCTGAACTTGACTCGGCCCTGGATGAACTTTCTGACCAAAATAAACGCATAATCCTGTCAAGCCTTGCCATTCTGTGAGGTGAAAGGTTTAAAAATAAAAATAAATCCATCTTTAGCTGGAGAATGGGTAGGTTTTTAGTAGAAATGAGCCGTGAGTCCTCAGTGAACGGCTGAGACGGCAGAGAAACACACGGAGCGTCCTGTACGACAGCGCCCCCTACTGGTACAGGTTTGGTCGATGCGCGTGCATGTTGAGAGAATGCAGAAATTTGAATTTCATTGGCTGAAAAATGTCGGCGGCAAGAAATAATGGAAAGGGGTCTCTAGGAGGAAGGAGGGTCTTCATCAGAATGACAGATGTTGTGGAACTCAACCCATAGATCATAGTTTAGACCTGAAATATCATTTAAAACATTTAGAAAACTTTGATACAGAGAAAAATGCTCCAGAGAGCTGCTTTAATAAGGATTTTTAGGGTGAATAATCCTCAACTTTAGGAAAACAAATGTTTTTCTTGTGATATATAGGAACTAAAAGACACATATTTGCAAAATTTCATGATTTTAAAACTCTAGTTTTAATCAACCCTGCCCTTTAGAAGCTGCTCTAATGCTTCCATACTTCTCTAGATTGTATAATAAGATGATGCCAATCAGCCTCTGACCTCCTGCCCTTAGACAAGGTAAGAGCGTCCATTCCCCTGACTCCAGGTCAGTAAGTAAGCTTGTATTTTTGGATGGCTGCTGCCGATTGTGTATGTACTTTAATAAGCAAGCTGCAGGTCGAGCAGATTTATAGGCCCGTGGTGGGGTGGAGGGACTAGACTCCCTTGGCCTCCTGTTTCCCTCTGTGTCATTACGCCAGAGTGAGATATAGTGGGATATTGATCCCAGTGCCACTTCATTTCGCTATAACTATTACACAATATTCTCCCGGGCTGCGCGTGTCTCCTGATTTATGCTGCCTTGCTATTTACATTAACAGTAAGTGTTTTTCTATACCAGCTGAGGAGGGTCATGCAACCACAAAAATGGGCATGTGAACATTCACATTCTATACCAGACCTGTCCTTTTTCCCCTCCCTCCCTCCCTCCCTCCCTCTCTCTCTCTCTCTCCCTCCATCCTTGATGTCTTTTCACAGTGAGGCATTAACACAGCACTGCCTCTTAGATGAGTAATGGATGATACAGAAATAAATATTTGAAGAATAAAGCCAGCCCTCATTACAGCAGCACAATTGACCTTGAGGCAATGTTATTTTCTGCATTATGTCTTATTTAAAATACCTGCTTCATCTCATCCACTCTTTAGAATGCTATCATATTCAGGAACATGTTTTAAATTATTTTACAGAATTCATTTCCACTCACTGGTCTGCACTCTTCAGTCAGCAAAAAAAAAAAAAAAAATGAAAGCAATTCAAATTAAAGAAAATGATTGCTGCATCTAAGCTATGAAGCAATTTCATAATTTGTGATAAATTGTGAGGTTATTTTGTGTGTGTATTTCTTGAGCTTTATAGTAGAGTTATTGCGATACTGGATGGAGCTCTTGAGGCAAAAATATCTAAAATACCGGCGGTGACATTTAAATTCTGCTACTTTAATTGAATGCTTCAAATTTGCAGATTACATCAAATAAAATCAACTGTTGTGATGATTAGAACAATTAGGATAAGAAGCCTGTGCAGCCCCCTCTTTCCCCTTTAGCTTGCACCACTGCCAGCTGCACACTCCAGAGCTGGGTCTTTGCCAAAGTAGTTCCCCTTGCAGTGCCACCAGGCTGGTGCTGTGTTTGTTTACACACAGAGCAAAGCTGTTTCAGCGGTGGAGAAGCAGGCATGAATGGGAGGGAAGGAAAGAAAGGGGGAGGTGGGGGAGGAGGTCAGACCCTGTTCAGTGCTGACATTCCCACGGGGGGCACCGTGCCACTGCGACATCATGCCACTACAAAAAACAAAAGGACTAATGACCCTTAATTGATTTGAAGCTGTTAAAAATCAGACGAGTGTCACATAAGCTGGAGTATGCAAATCACCCACCTCCCTCCCGCTTCTTCCCCCTCCTCCTCCCCCCTTCTCCCCGTTAGCTCTCTCCCCCTGGCACAATCAAGTCTCTTTTCTCATAAGGGGGCAGTGCAAGCTAAGCGGGCTCGCTGCCAAGTGAGGGGGTGCTGGCAAGCGTGGTAATGTGGAGACACTTGTTGCTACAATGCTTGCCTGTTACACCAGCGCATGGCAGAAATGAGGTGGTGGAGAGGCATGTGCAGGGAGCAGATGGGCACACTATAGCCTCCACATGCTCCCATATCAAACAGGAAGGGACACGTGCTCTGCTCTCAGCCTTGAAAGCTGGCAGACACAGCGTTCATGTCCCAATCATTAGGAGCGCCATTCATATCCATCATTAGGTCTGATTGTACACAAATGTCCCCGTCAACAAGAAAGGGGGCAGTTGTTTGCACTCATTTAAAAGTGTATTTGCATATATTTGAAAGCGAGCTTTCTCTTTGTGGAAGCTTCAAAGGGATTTTACTTGAATGGAAGATGGTATTTTAGTGTAAATTTTATTAAAGCTTTTTTTTTTTTACCAAATTCATTTGAAACAAAAATGACAGAACCTTTATAAAAACTGTTCACTTAAGCATTTAACTAAATAATATAAACTGCTGAGTATGATGGAGTTCTGGACCAAGCAGGAGGTCCGCTGAGAAACGGGGTCCCACAGCTCCCACCACACCCATTAACATCAACCCCTAATGCGTTTCTTGTACCTCCACGCTGCACCGTCGGACGGAGTTTGGATGATTTAAAGACAACAACAAACCTGTCCCATTTTCAGAGTGACATTATTGATATACTGTCACTTCACAGTGCAGGTAACGGCTAATGGTCATTTTATGGCGCGTATGTCAAATCTGATGTGTGCTGTTTTTTCCCCCCTCCTGCCTTTCTGTTTGATTTGAGTAATGATTGCTTCAAGATCACTGTCACAGTTTTATTAGAACAAACTCCATTACTCTGCAGCAACATTACCAAACATTGACCTTTCAGCTACATGACCTGTCAGAAACACCTGCATAAACTCCTTTTGTAGTTTTGGATCTTATTGATTATAACTTGTTTTACGATTCTTTTTTTTTTTTTTTTTTTGTGCTACACTACACAGAAATGGCTGCTTCTTCACCAGGTGAAGAAATGCAAAAAAATGTTAATGTTTTATTCAAGTCAATCAAGCATGCATACAGCATGTTTTTGTTTACATATACCGGTATGTATATCTTTTTTATTAACATCTATTTTTGTGCGTTTAGGAAGAATCACCTCCTCCTCTTCACCTTTTCACTCCTCATCCACTCGTTGTGGATTGGCCTCCACACTTACGCGAACAAAGACTTAGTTAGCGTGTGTTTATGTGTTGGTCCATGCATTGTGTGAAGAGGGAACGCGTCTCCCACTTATGTCCACGTCTTCGAGGACCCCAATTTGTTAGGCGTTAATCAGAACACCTGCTCAGAGAGCAACCTGTGTCAGTGGCTCACTTTGTGTCCCCCAACGGTTTTCTAGCTGCCAGACTCTTTGTTTCCCCCCACTTCAGTCATCAGTGTCATTTGAAATCAATTTAACAATTGCGCCTGAGACTGATTTGAGTATGCAAATGCTTGCATGGGGAAGAAAGGAGTAAGTAGCGTAAAAAAGAAAAAGAAAAAAAAAGAAAACCAGAGAGACAGATAAAGGGGAAAAGGGCAGTGGAAACAGGACCTGCTGCATTACTCTGGCATTAAAAAGCAAAAAGTCATCTAGTGTTGTTTTAGCATGTGGCTGAAAACAAAACAACAAAAAGGCCAAATTTCACTGCACACTGTAACAAACCTGCACAAGAGCAGTGCCTGAAGTAGAAAAAAAAAGAGTAAACCACTCTGACAGGGCAAGGAAGACTATAGGTCAAAGAGAGGGCAGGAAAGAAAGGGGTACAAGAAGGAGGTAGCACAGGAAACAAATGAATAAATTCATGGGCCACAACATGAAAAGAAAGATGGAGGGGAGTAGAGCAGAAAAAAGAGGGGGTTGCAGGGGGGGGGGGGGGTCGGAGTCATCAGTGGAAGATTTTTATTGTCCGGACAGTGGAAGAGCACACAAAAGCACAGAGAAGATTCAATTAAGTATCATATGCAGTGACCTTATTGCCATGGTTACGGAATGGTGGAAAATATTAATCAGGCCTGCACTTGCAACAAGGAGAAATGGGATGGTGGAGGGAAGACGGAAGACAGCGATGAGGAAGACAGAGGGTGGTAACAGAGGGAGAGGGGATAATGACACAACCTCTGTTTGACTTGATGTGCTTTAATGAGTAGAGTTGCAAAAGTTCATTAGTCCTCAGCCAAGCTTTGAACATCTGTACGCTGACACGGATGATGCCATTTTATGACAACAGCTTCTTTTTCTCCCCTCCTCTTTCTTTTCTCCTGTTAAAAATACATTTTAAAATGCCAGCGCTTCCATCAAAACTCGCCCGGATCACATTTACACAAAGACGAGTCAAACATGTGAGATGAACTCAATTCCAAACTCATTTCATACAGGGGTTAACTCGCTTTTCAGCTCACAAAGATTTATTTTAGCTTCCTCTCTGTGCTTCAGGTTGAATTTTATGTGCCACAATGTCTCTTCATGCTTCCTCAGCGAAGAAATAAAACAATCCCTCCACATCTACAATCCATCACATGCACATGAATCCATTAATAACCCAACTTGCAAATGTTTGCCACATGAAAATGAAATGTTTTCATCTATCACTGTGCCTTTTTTTTCCTCCTGTGCAAGGGTACACTTGCATATGAGTCTAAAATAAATCCTCTAAAAAAAAAACAGTGCTAGCATACTGTTACAGACACACAGAAAAATTATGACGATCATTTTCAATCATATTCCATTATGATGTTCGTCTCAGTCACATTTCCCTGCACGCTGCAGAAGGGGAAAGTTGAAGATTGTTCTGTTTGATGAAGCTGTAGTGTGTTTGCTCGCTGTCTGCAGGGACTGTCTTGAAAACAATCTATCTGAAACTCCCCCGCTGAGCAAAATGTTAAATAAACAAAGACGGGGATAAACAAAATCCTTCCATTTCGATGTCACTGAGAAGAAAGCCAACATTTTCACGCTGCAGTCGTGAACAGGAGGTGGCAGCCATAACGAGATCAGCGCTTAAACTTTGGACACAAAGAAATGATTATTTTTCTTGAAAGAGTTCATTAAAGTATGGCAGGTATCAAACTATAATTGCTGTCCTTGTCTCAGCTGGTATGATGAAATGAGCATTCCTTCTGACATTAATGAAAATATCTTTATATTTAGTGTATTGCATCTTAACTCACAAAAAATCAAGAATTCTTAATTTTGAACAAAATTGACCAATTTTATGTATTATGAAAAATATTGTAATTAATCCGGTTTTGTGGGGGCAAATAAACTGCAAACTATTTTGAACCTTTTATTTTCATTTAATCTCCATCCATTCCTCTGTGACAGACATAGTTCTTGTTCTCCATCATAAGATCATGAACTTAAGAGCTGAAATCAGAGCTTTTGCAAGAACTAAATGTGATTAATTAATTTTATTACTTTTTTATTCAACTGTGACCAGGAATTTCCTTCCATGTCAACCCGAGTTCACATGTAAAATATATAAACAATGTCCACGATCTCTCCTAACACCCAAATAAATATCTTCCTGAACAGAAACGGAACACATTCAGTCAAGTCTGATTGTCTAATTGCGTTTTAGGTTCACATACTGGAATTGTTATTTACAGCTCAATTAAAAACAGATTCAAGCAGTTATGGTCACACACACAAAAAACAGAATATTATTCCTGTTGTTTCTGCTTTAACATTCATAAGGACGACTCTTCATTACAGCTTCTCTCCTGCCAGAGGAAATTAGCCAATCTATTTCAGCTGCATCTTTCAAGTCTCAATTAAAAGTGTGTTTGGTGACTTTAGGTCAGCTTAAAACAACAGACCTTCTATATTTAACTATTTTAAATATGTCATGCAGTCGTTTGCTTCAATGGCACCATTTATGTTTTTACCTCCCATAGCCTAATATATTTAATATTCATACTAAAATCTTTATGGTTGTATCAATCTAGTATTTAGCCAACTGTAAAAGTAATGAATCACTAATACATTTAATATTGTCTGATTACACGTAAAACAATCCTCTAACTGCAGGTTAAAACCACCAACTGAGCTAAAGAGTTGTTTATTGTTCTGCATGAGACTGCTTTGCACAAAAACTACAAGTGTCTGACTTTTACAGAAACTGTGCTATTATCATTCAAGAGTTATCATAAAGGTGTAGAAGTTTTCAAACTTTGGCAAAATAAGATTTTAAATAAATGCATACAATTTCATTATTTTTCATGAGCTTTGCAAAATGTGATCAATTCGAGAATCAGTTATATTGAAATCACAAGCTGAACAAAGTTTCACACTTGTCCCATTCCTTGTTTACTCTAGCTCAGAGCTTAGCTCAGGAACCGACTGAAGGTAAGGTGAAACAGGAGAAGGTCCAAGCGGGGAAGCTGTTAAAGAGCCTGATGTGACCATGACCACTTCCAGAAACAATTTAATTCCACAGCTTCAGCCATCTCCAGCTGATCTACTCCTCCAAGGTCATTAAATGTGCCACAGAAGGTCACATGATTAATGAGTGACAGACCCTCTGGTGCAATAACGTGTATGAATGTGGCCCATTAATTAGACAGAGGGGCCAGAGAGGATGAATGGCCAGGGACAGCTTGGCCCCCTCACAACCCTGGATTTCCCAGACCCCATTTTTCATTTTCATCTGCTCAAACAGACACATACAACCAGTCATAATAGTCCCCAAATACCATGTATCCCCCAAACATACAAAGACTTGACCACATTCAAAACACAACATAGAAACCTTTAGGAGAATATTCTCTAAAAACATTAAAACTATGTAAAAAGGAACAAAAGGCACGAGGTCATGTGACCCTAAGTGGCTTCTCTGCAGCTAAGAATGCTCACGTAGCTCTCAGGAGTGCTGCTAGCTCCAGCCTCAGGTTGATCTGGGTATAAAACATCTGATTGTTGTGTTGTTGCCATCCTTTTCCAGGACTATGATAAGTACTCGGCATTACTGAGGGCAATCTCTGGGAGGAAATGAAACATTCTGCTGCCACAGTCTTGGCTTTAATAAAAGACAACCAGTCCAGCCTCCCAGGATATACAGATCAGGAGATTTAATTGATGCTGACCGACTGTCGATGCACTCCTACAGCTGGGAGAAACAAGAGTGTTTAACACCGCTCCCACTGTAAATAGTATTCATTTCTCAGTCTAATCAACTTAATGCAATTCCTATAAGTCCATTTCTTAGAGTGGCCTTGTTGATTTGAAACCTCATAGCCTTTCTGTTTTATTTTCACCAGTGCCAACAAATGTAATGGCTGCTAAGTATATTGGGCAATAATATACAAATGCTCTACATCCAGTGCATGCATTTCAATTTTACCTTGAGGTCATAGCGTTATGGGTATACCCCAGTGGAGTCATTAATCATAAATACAAATAGTGCATGTAATAACAAGCGGTGGATAGGCTGCAGAAAAGGTTTAACACCTGGGTTTATATTTGGTCAAGAGACACGATGACTTTCTGTATAAATAAACCTCATCAGTTTGCTGCAACACAAAGCAGCCGCGTTTCCATAAGTCACATCTCCAATTGTCATTATCCTGGAAACATAACAGGCAGTGGCAGGGGGGAATAAAATCACTCCCAGCAAAATTAGGAAAACAACATCCCTCTGCAAACACGGAGAATATTTTAAGCTCGTGAAATGACGCTTTATTGTGAGATGATTTCTAGGTCATATGTTTATCTGGATATTCAAATGAGGTAAATTAATTTATAAGCAAGCTGATAATAAAGATGTATTTTTATTTAAAAAAAGGGAGCAGCTGACACTTTTTACACTACTTTTTATTTCTGAATGAGCAACAAAAAAAACACACACACAAAAATAAAACTTCTTGCATCTTATCAAGCACTCAGAGAAGCCCTTGACCCTTCTGAATAAAGCATCTCTCTTGAGATTTGACACACATCTCTCAGCACAGATCTGAAGACAGCCATGAATGTTGTTTGCCCTCTGATATATTTTTAATATTCATATCATATCAAATATGTCCTCTTTCAATAATTGATCTATCTATCTACTAGCTACATAACTCACGCTGAGCTTTAGAGTGTGATTTCTGTGCTCCAGTCAGTAAATCTGTTTGGTATGATGGGGACGGGGGGGGGGGGGGGGGGG